>SJYX01012534.1:490219-522694 GCA_006410675.1 Oreotragus oreotragus | reverse complement strand
TCTTGAGAGTCCCTTGGACTGCAAGGAGATCCAACCAGTCCATTCTGAAGGAGATCATCCCTGGGTGTTCTTTGGAAGGAATGATGCTAAAGCTGAAACTCCAGTACTTTGGCCATCTCATGAGAAGAGTTGACTCATTGGAAAAGACTCTGATGCTGGGAGGGATTGGGGGAAGGAGGAGAAGGGGACGACAGAGGATGAGATGGCTGGATGGCATCACTGAATCGACGGCGTGAGTCTGAGTGAACTCCGGGAGATGGTGAACAGGGAGGCCTGGCGTGCTGCCTTTCATGAGGTCGCAAAGAGTTGGACACGACTGAGCAACTGAACTGAACTGAACTAATATGGAATCTCAAAAAATAGTGTATTAAGAGTTACAATTTATTGTAAACATTTATACATAAATGCACAACAACACAGACACATATCCATTATCATAGTAATAGTTTTGTCAACTTTCTGAGTTTTTTACATAGTGTTCTTCTGCTGCTGCTAAATCACTTCAGTCATGTCCGACTCTGTGCGACCCCATAGACGGAAGCCCACCAGGCTCCCCCATCCCTGGGATTCTCCAGGCAAGAACACTGGAGTGGGTTGCCATTTCCTTCTCCAATGCATGAAAGTGAAAAGAGAAGGGAAGTCACTCAGTAGTGTCCGACTCTTAGCGACCCCATGGACTACAGCCTACCAGGCTCCTCCATCCATGGGATTTTCCAGGCAAGAGTACTGGAGTGGGGTGCCATTGCCTTCTGCAAGTGTTCTTCTAAAAGCCTTTAAATAGAAATATTCCTTTGTAAATATCTCCGATGTTTCTTTTTCCTATCAGATTGTTAATACAAATTCAGAGAAGCAACCCTGACCTACAAAATCAAATTCTGGGATGTAGGTTCAGGATTTACTTTTGACAAAGTGTATAAGATACTTTTAGTGAGTTCCATTGTTTGAATTGTGTTTCCCTGGTGACTCAGAAGGTAAAGAATCTGCCTGCAATTCAGGAGGCCTGGGTTCTATCCCTGGGTTGGAAAAATCCTCTGGAGGAGGGCATGGCAACCCACTCCAGTTTTCTTGCCTAGAGAATCTCAGTGGACAGAGGAGCCTGGCAGGCTACAGTCCTTGGGGTCACAAAGAGTTGGGCATGAATAAGGGACTAAGCACATTTTTTGAATCACTGTCCTATGAATTGTATACTACTCTTATTCCACTAAATAGGGCTTCCCTGTAGATCAGACAGTAAAGAATCTGCCTGAAATGCAGGAGACCTGGATTCAATCCCTGGGTTGGGGAACATCCTTTGGAGAAGGAAATGGTAACCCATTCCAATATTCTTGCCTGGAGAATTCAATGGACAGAGGAGCCTGGCAGGCTACAGTCCATGGGGTCACAAAGAATCAGACACAACTGAGTGACTAACACACATTCGATTATATAAGCAAATATGTTGAGCTCCTGAGGAATAAAACCTCCCAATATTACACAACTAGTAAATGACTGAGCACTGATCTCAACATGAGTCACTCTAAACTTTTGTAGCCTCTAGAAACTGGAAATCCAGGGAAATAGGATCTCCCCCACAGCCTCCATAAGAAACAAACACCTGCTGACACCTTGATATGACCCTTGTAAAACCCACTGGACCTCTGATCTCCAGAATTGCGCAGGTACACAGTGAGTAATGGATGCAGTTTCTGTCCTCCTTGAAAATGGAAGACAGAGCAGAAGAGTATCAGAGTAATATTATGTGAGAGAGACTTGACTGGCCACTGTTGGCTTGGAAGATGGTCGGAGGCCATAACCCAAAGAAGGTGGACAAACTATGGAACCTGGAAAAAAACAAGGAAAGAGATTTTTTTTACAGCAGGCATTCTTAACCTTTGGGAGCCAATGTGTGATGATTGGAGGTGCAACTAAAGTAATGATGATAGGTATAAAGTGCACCATGTGTGTAATGAGCTTGAATCATCCTAAAACCATCCTCCTCCCCAGTCTGAAAAAAACTGTCTTCCAGAAACCTGTCCCTTGTGAAAAAAAGTTTGGGACCACTGTCCTGGAGCCTTCAGAAGCAATGCAGCCTTGCCTGACATTGTGATCAGTGTAGCCCATGACACCTGTGTTAATTGTTGATCACCAAAACTTTAAATGTAATAAACTTGTGATGTTTTAGCATATACAATATTTAGTTTACATATATAAATATGTGTATATGTATGTGTGCATGTTTGCATAAATATGTATATACATACATATGAAAATTGGATTAAAAATTTCCTGAACATTACCCTGCCCACCAGAGGAGGACCCAGTTTTCCCCACAGCCAGTACTTCCCATTAGGAAGTTTGTAAAAGCAAGCCTCTTGTCCTCATTCATCAGAGAGCAAAGAAAAGCAGCAAGAGCTAAAATCTCACATCCTCCAGAATGAAAGCAACAATCACAGAAAGCTAGCCAAAATGATCAGTCTTGTGGAACTCAATGAGCTATGAGCCATGCCATACAGGGCCACTCAGGATGAACAGGACATGGTGGGGTTCTGACAAAACATGGTTCACTAGAGAAGGAAATGGTAGATCACTTCAGTATTCTTGCCAAGAGAACCCCATGAAAAGTATGAAAAGGCAAAATGATATGAGACTGGAAGAGGAGCCCCTTAGGTCAGTAGGTGTCCAATATGCAACTGGGGAAGAGTGGGGAAATAGCTCCAGAAGGAAAACAGAGGCTGGGCTAAAGTAGAAACTATGTCCAGTTGTGTATGTGCCTGGTGGTGAAAGTAAAATCTGATGCTATAAAGAACAATATTGCATACGAATCTGGATTTTTGGCTCATAAATTAAGGTAAAATAGATGTGGTCAAGCAGCAGAGAGCAAGAGTGAATGTCAACATTTTAGAAATCAGGGAACTTAAATGAATGAAAGCAGGCAAATTTAATTCAGATGATTATTGTATCTATTACTGTGGGAAAGAATTCCTTAGAAGAAATGGAGTAGCCTTCAGAGTCAACAAGTACTGGGATGCACTACTTGGGTGCAATCTCAAAAACGTCAGAATGATCTCAGTTCATTTCAAAGGAAAGCATTAAATATCACGGTAATGCAAGTCTATGCCCCAGCCACTAATGCTGAAGAAGGTGAAGCTGAGAAGTTCTATGAAGACCTACAACATCTTCTAGAATAAACACCAAAATAGATGTCCTTTTCATCATAGGGAACTGGAATACAAAAGTAGGAAGTCAAG
This sequence comes from Oreotragus oreotragus, assembly GCA_006410675.1. NCBI lineage: Eukaryota > Metazoa > Chordata > Mammalia > Artiodactyla > Bovidae > Oreotragus > Oreotragus oreotragus. The sequence goes on along the minus strand of SJYX01012534.1, from coordinate 519,467 downwards.
AGATACCTGGAGTAACAAGCAAGTTTGACTTTAGAGTACAAAATGAAACAGGGCAAATGCTAACAGAGTTGTATCAAGAGAACACACTGATCACAGAAAACCTTCTCTTCCAACAAACAAGAGATTACTCTACATATGTACATCACCAGATGGTTAATACCAGAATCAGATTGATTATATTATTTGCTGCTGAAATGGAGAAACATTACACAGTGAGCAAAAACAAGACCTGGAGCTGATTGTGGCTCAGATCATGAACTCCTTATTGTAAAATTCAAACTTAAATTTAAGACAGTAGGGAGAAACACTAGACTATTCAGGTATGACCTGAATAAAATCTCATATGATTATACAGTGGAGGTGATAAATAGATGCAAAGAATTAGATCCACTAGCATGCCTAAGAACTATGGATGGAAGTTCAAAACATTGTACATTTGATGACAGGAGTTGGTGACCATAACCATCTCAAAGAAAAAAAAAATATGCAGGAAGGCAAAATGACTGTCTATGGAGGCCTCACAAATAGCTGAGGAAAGAAGAGAATCAAAAAGCAAAGGAGCAAAGGAAAGATACATCCACCTGAATGCAGAATTTCAAAGAAGATCAGGGAGACATAAGAAGGCCTTCTTAAGTGAACAGTGGAAAGATATAGAAAAAAATGATAGAATGGGAAAGACTAGAGATCTCTTCAAGAAAATTAGAAATACCAAGGGAACTCTTCATGCAAAGATGGGCACAATAAAGGATAGCAACAGTATGAAACTAACAGAAGCAAGAGATATTAAAAAGAGAAGGTAAGAATACACAGAACTGTACAAAAATGTCTTAATGACCCAGACAGTCACAATGGTATTGTCACTTACCTAGAGCCAGACATCCTAGAGTGTGAAGTCAGTTGGGCCTTAGGAAGCAATACTATGGACAAAGCTAGAAAAGGTGATGGAATTCCAGCTGAGCATTTCAAATCCTACAAGACGCTGCTATTAAGGTGCCACATTCAATATTCCCTGGTGGCTCAGATGGTAAAGAGTCTGACTACAATGCAGAAAACCTGGGTTTGAACCCTGGGTCAGGAAGATCTCCTGGAGAAGGGAATGGCAACCCACTCCAGTACTTTTGCCTGGAAAATCCCATGGACAAGGATCCTGGTAGGCTAGAGTCCATGGGCTCGCAAAAAGTTGGACATGACTGAGTGATTTCAATTCACTTCACTTCACTTCTTCACTCACTATTCCAGCAAATTTGGAAAACTCAGCAGTGGCTACAGGACTGGAAAAGGTCAGTTTTCATTCCAATCCCAAAGAAAGATAATTCCAAAGAATGTTCAAACTACCTTACAATTGTGTTTATTTCACATGGTAGCAAGGTAATGCTCAAAATCCTTCAAGCTAGACTTCAACAATATGTGAATTGAGAAGTTCAAGATTTTTAAGCTGAATTTATAAAAAGCAGAGGTATCAGAGATCAAATTGCTAATATCCACTGGATCATAGAAAAGGCAAGAGAATTCCAGAAAGATGTCTACTTCTGTGTAATTGACTATGCTAAAGCCTTTGACTGTGTGGATCACAGCAAACTGTGGCAAATTCTTAAAGATATGGGAATACTAGATCAGCTTACCTGTCTCTGTATGCAGGCCAAGAAGCAGCGGTAAGAAACAGACATGGAACAATGGACTGATTCAAAATTTGAAAGGAATATGATAAGTCTGTATATTGTAACTCTGCTTATTTAACTTATATGCAGAGTACATCATGTGAAATGCCAGACTGGATGAATCACAAGCTGGAATCAAGGTTGCTGGGAAAAATATCAACAACTTCAAATATGCTGATGATATCAATCTAATGGCAGAAAGCAAAGAGAAACTAAAGAACCTCTTGATGAGTGTGAAAAAGAAGAGTCAAAAAGTTGGCTTAAAGCTTAACATTCAAAAAACTAAGGCCATGGTATCTTGTCCCATCACTTCATGGCAAATATATAGATAAAATGTAGAAAAAGAGACAGATTTTCTTTTCTTGGGCTCCAATACCACTGTAGCCAGTGACTGCAGCCTTGAAAGTAAAAGACACTTGCTCCTTGGAAGAAAAGCCATGATATACCTAGAAGAAAAAAAGAAACCGATAAGAAAAGCTATGAAAAACAAAACCTTGAGAAAAGCTATGGCCAACCAGTACATTAAAATGCACTGAGTTCACTTTGCTAACAAAATTTCATATATTAAAGCTATCATTTTTCTGATAGTCATGTAAGATGTGAGAGTAGGACCATAAAGAAGGCTGAGTGCTGAAGAACTGATGCTTTTGAAACTGTCTCTTATACACATCTAGATGTGTATAAGAGACAGNTGCTTTTGAAGTCAGTGCTCTGTCTTTCTGGGTGCCTGCTGTCCTCTGCCCGCATTCAGAAGTTGTTTTGTGGAGTTTGCTCAGCCTTGAGATGTTCTTTTGATGAATCTGTGAGGGAGAAAGTGGTGTCCCCGTCCTATTCTTCCGCCATCTTGACCGGAACCTGTCTATTGTTTTTTTAATGTTGAGTTTTAAGTCAGCTTTTTCACTCTTCTGTTTTACCCTTATCAAAGGATCTTTAGTTCCTCATCACGTTGTTCTGCCATTAGAGTGGTATCATAGTCACATCTGAGGTTGTTGATATTTCTCCTTGAAATCTTGATTATAGCTTGTAACTCATCCAGCCTGGCATTTTGCATGATGCAGTCTGCATAGAAGTTAAATAAGCAAGGTGACAATATACAGCTTTGACATATTCCTTTCCCAATTTTGAACCAGTCTGTTGTACCATGTCTGGTCCTAACTATTGCTTCTTGATCTGCATACAGATTTCTCAGGGACAAGTTAGGTGATCTGGTATTCTCATCTGTTTAGGAATTTTCCAGTTTCTTGTGATCCACACAGTCAAAGTCTTTAGTGTAGTCAATGAAGCAGAAGAATTTTTTTTTTTTAATTCCCTTCCTTTCTACATGATCCAATGGATGTTGACAATTTGATCTCTGGTTATTCCAAACCGTGCTTGTACATCTGGATATTCTCAATTCACATACTGCTGAAGCCTAGCTTGAAGGATTTTGAGATAAACATTCAAATAGAAATTTGAAAAGATTTTGATATAAATGACAACAAAGGCTCATATACGAAAACTTATGTGATCACTAAGACCATAATTAGACAGATTTATATCTTTAAGTTATTATTATTTTAAATCAGTAACCTAAACCTCCACCTTAACAAGGAAAAATAATAGCAAGTTAAACCTAATGCAAGCAGCAGGAAGGAAATAATATTCACTGAGTGATGATAATTCATTAAAAAATGAAAGCAGTGAAGAAAATCAATGTAAACAAAAGCTGTTTATTTGAAATAAGCAAAAAAAAAGAAAGAATTGATGCTTAGTTAGTTTGATGAAGACAGCAAGAGCAAAGATTCCATTTATTAAAATAAATAATATAGTTGGTACATTTCTGGATAATATACAAAATAAAAAGTATTATAAACCTATACTATAACCAAATGCGTGTCAACAAATTGAAATAATTAATATAATAGGAATACCAAGACACAAATGACAAAAATTGCCTCAAAATGAAATAGAACTTCTACAAATAACCATTCAAGAGTTTAAACAGTGATTCAAAAACCTCTCACATTGGAAAATGCCAGGTCCAGATGACTTCACAGTGAATTCTACAAGATATATGAAAAATAATTATTTCCAATTTTGCACCAACTCCTTAAACAATTTAAAAAAATTCTCAATCTATCCTATAAAATCAGTATTTCTCTGGTATCAAGTCTCAGAAAAATATTATAGGAAAAGAGATGACAGAGTCTTTTTCTTAATATTGACAAAAAAGTTCCCAATGAAATGTTAGCAAACCAAATCCAGCAACACATAAAATAGGTTTCACCTCATGACCAACAAGTATTTTTCTCAAGTTTGTTTAATATCTGAAAGCTAAGCAATGTTATCCATCAGGTCAATAAACTAAAGGCAAAATCATGTGATCAACTCAGTAGATGTTGAAGAACCATTTGCTAAAATACAATAAAGTTAGGTTAAAGTTAAATTGCTCAGTCATGTCTGACTCTTTGCGGCCCCATGTACTGTATGTAGCCTACTAGGCTCCTCTGTCCATGGGATTTTCCAGGCAAGAATACTGGAATGAATTGCCATTTCCTTCCCCAGGAAGGAATAAATAAACATCAATACAATAAACCATCATGATTAAAAAAAAATGCCTTACATGCTAAGAATAGAGGAAACTTCTTCAACTTGGTAAGAGCATCTACAAGATATCCATAGCTAGCATCAAACATAATGATAACAGTGAGAATATTTTCTTCCTAAGGTCAAAAAAGAACTCAATATTCACTCTAGTTACTTTTATTCAATGCTTTACTGGAGGTTCTAGCTAGGGCATTTATGTAAGAAAATTAAATAAAATCCATCCAGATAGAAAAGCAATATATAGAACAATATATTTCTAATTTTTCTATGAGGAGAAAACATGATCTTGAACTCTGAAAATGCCAAATAATGCACTAAAAAACAAAACAAACAAACAAAAGCTATTAATTATCTCTAATAAAGTAAGCAAGCATACAGAGTACAAAATCAATAAATAATAATAAAGTTTATCTATATAAACTATTGAAAAATTATCTGAAAATAAAACTAAATAATTAATTTCAATTCCAAGAGTGTTAAAATTATATATTAGGAATATATTCAACCATAAGTTATAAACTTTATACTATGAAAGAAATTAAAGACCTTTTCTAAATGGAAATCCATCCATGTCCATGTATCAGAAGACTTAATATTGTTAAGATAGTCCTAAAACTGTGAAACCTGTAGAAGAGAATCCAAGAGTAATTCTGTGTGATCTGTAATCAGAGTTGGAGATTTAATCAGAAGTTATCATCAATAGGGACAAAGATTGTCTTTAAGATGATTAAATGGTCTTATTGGTTGTGGTGATGGTTACACTAACTTGAATATACTAAAATCCATTGAATTGTATTTTAAACCAGATGAAGTAATGTTTCAATAAAGCTGTTAAATGTTTTTAAAAAGTGCATAAATGGTTTCTTAGTAAACAACACTAAACAAAATTAGAAAGACATCAGGAAATTTTTAAAAAATATTTCTTATCTCCTTTAATGAACAGCAAGAATTGCTTAATAAAAACACAATCAACAGTTTTTCAAGTTATCTGTCATTTTTGTTAGGTCTTAAGTGCTTCTCTGTTGCTATCATTGCAATTTGGTTTGATGCAATAGTAAAGAGGATTTGATAATATATTTGAAGCTATAGATTACATGGTCTAGTGTTTTTCAATTTGTTCATGAAGATCAGAGTCCTTTCTGAAGGTACCTTAACATCTGGAAAGATGTGAAGAGCAATAAGCAAAGGAATTAAACAATACTCTCTTTCCACTTCACTAACAGTATTTAATGATCTAAATGAAGCTTCTACTTTAGAAGTGAAGATGATCCACTCCCAAGAAACCTAAAGACTTAATATCAATAGTCAAGCAAATTAGCAAAAACTGAAACAACTCAGACTGCATGATTATATATTCAGTGAATTTGCAATATATCTTGTTTTGTTTAAAGATATTTAACTATTTCATACACTACAATATTGTTCAAATAAATATCATACTTATATAATAAATATGAATTTTATTGAATTTCTCAATTAATATCTTTCTGAATTTTTGAATATTTATGTGTAATTTGTGATTCCCCCACCATAATTTTGAATAAATTTCTTATTTTGACTAGCTCTTCTTATGGAGAACTGGTCATCTCTTCTATTTCAGTCATGTGTTGATTAGCTGCTAGACTCCTGTCTCTTATACACATCTTAAAACTGGGTAGTGAAATTTGGGTTTTTAAAAGTACAGAATTGAAAACAAAAACCAAAAAGCAAAGATTAAAAATCTAGAGTAAAAAAATAAAAAAAAATTTTTTTTTTAAGTAATAAAAAAATAAAAATCTAGAGTAGAGGTTAGATTTTCAAAAATACAATATTAAAGAAAAGAAGAAGAAAGGGGAAAAAAAAGCCACAATAAATATTAAAACAACAGTAACAACTGTCTCTTATACACATCTAGATGTGTATAAGAGACAGCANGGTTTAATTGTTAAGTCTTATCCAACTCTGGCAACCCCATGGACTGTTGCCTACCAGGCTCTTCTGTCTGTGAAATTTCCCAGGGAAGAATACTGGAGTAAGTTAACATTTCCTTCTCAAGATCTACTTGACCCAGGGATCAAACCCATGTCTCCTGCATTACAGGTAGTCTTCTGCACTGCACATGGATTCTTTTCCACTGAGCCACCAGGGAAGCCCAAACAGACATGACAGCATCGCTTTTCTTTTTTGATGGCAAGCTTTAAGCATGTGAGCTTTGATATGTGCATGACTGTGTGTGTATTGGGGAATTTATATGAGAGAAATGGACCAACATGTAGAAAGAAGCCAAGTTATAAGGCAGCAAATGACTTCTGATGATATTTGAGTCCCCAAAGTCAGTTATATTTGAGTTCCTTCTCATACTTTAGTTCCATACCTGCAATCCACTTTAACATTATTTACAATTTTGTTATTTTCAGTTGCAATTTTATTCATTTCAAAACTACATAATTCCCTTTTCCAGTAAAAATTGTCTGAAAATGCAGAAAATTATTAGCATGTTTCCCCTTCTGTTTCTTTGTGGTGGTCGGCATGTTTTCTTGTGGGTGTTCTCACAATATAATTTATTCGCTTTACTCTAAGTCAATGGGACAGCACCTTCTGGCATGCCCTCAAATAAATCATGATCCCATGAAAGAAATTTTGCAATGAACCGAGGATATGATCCTCTTACCAAGACATCAGCTGAAGCTGGGGCTGGGCAATGGGCCCCTGAGATAATTACACTGATGAAAGATCTGAATATTTTCAGGATATCTGTTTCAAGCAACCAATGATCAGTGGACCTGGAAGACAAATGGTCTGGGAAAACACTGAAGAAAATAATTAAAGACTATGCCTGATGGCCCTAGAAGATCTTAAGCACTGTAGGAACTTGAAAATCTCAATGGCACTCAAAAGAGCAACCTCTTGCCCTACCAATCAAAGCCCCAGTCATAGAACCCAGGGCGGTGACATGCCTGTGTCTAGATGAGATATTGAACAATAGAAAATAGGAAAACATTTTAATAAAATCAGTATTAGAGCATGAAGGAAATATGAGTGTGTGACTCTTGCTTAAAAGAGTTCCATGGTTTACTCTGTATGTATAATAGTAAAACAAGTTTGAGATATGAAAATATTAATTCTATAATTTTTTTTTCTTTCCCACACTGCCTAAGCCATTTGAACATGAGTTCTTCTGTTGAATCCATTCATTATTTTGTTTCTCAGCTTTTTATAGACACAATCTGGCTCAGTGTTACTGACAAAATCTCTGAGAGGAAAATCAGATATGGCTTTTTTTTTTTTTTTTTTTAGATTCCATGGAAAGAGGGGACTGTCACTCAGAAAGGCTATAGGTGAAATGTGGATGAAGGAGTTGTGAATAGTTTGCATTTGGCTCCCAGCCAGACTCATATGATTTGGTGTTGTTTTGGCCACAAATTGAAAGGAGTTTATGAATTTGCAAAACTGTTTATAATGTTATTTGACACATCTTTTGATTACCTAAACCCTCTATGCCAAAATTGGAATAAAATTCATATGAAATATTTATGAGTTGGAAGAAATCCTGGAGAGAACTAACAACATCAGTGATTGATTAGGATTCAAAAGTACAGACACATTGTCATGTGTCTAATACACTCAAGTCAATCTTTAAAACTAGGATGTACCAATATTCTTTCCCCTTCCACGGACTTTTACCTATAAATAGTTGCTAGGTAGCTACACTTGAGTGCAAAGACCATCATTGTATCAGAGGAAACATTAATTGGTCAGAAATAGCCTCCTCCTTGAAATACAAATCCCTAAGACTAAATATATATTGATAATATATTTATATATTTATCAGCAACAATCCCTCAAATTTTTGTGTCCTCATTTCTTATTTAAACTGTTTGCCAGCATCTACATTTTCACTGTATTAGAGTTATCAAACATTATTTTAAATCTGTCACAAGATAGTTTTCATCATTTTATAAAACATTTAATAATATAGGTTGCTATTATACATGTTTCCAGTTAAAAAAATAATATAGGTTGCTTATTTTAATAAAAAGATCATACTCTATACTAAAAACACAGATATTTTTATAAGGAATTATTCACAAGCCCTTAACAGTGATGAAATGATCACAAGTTTACTGAAATTAAAATATAATTAATGATGGAGGCTCTTATTCTTAATTAGTACTTTAAGAATTCAGAAGATACACTGCCTTTTGTAAAATTAATCTGACAATCATATTTCATGTATCTTTTATGTATGTGTCATAAAAGAGAATCATTATGTGTATTTTCATTTTATTCCACACAGAGTTATGGATGGGTTGGCCATTTACTAATTGAAATAATGTGTTAGTTAATTAGAAATCACTTGTATAAAAATATTCTTTTAAGCTCTGTTTTTTAAAAAAATTCCCATGTATAAAAGTAAAATTAAGAGATGTTATTTTTATTAATATATTCATAAGCTTTTATCATTCCATTTTATAACTGTAGACCCTATAAAATATAAAAAGATGATTTGCCTGGCATAATTTTGAAGGTAATTTAGAATTAATCAATGATCCTAATTCTAACAGTTAGCCATTTTTGCTTATAAAATCTACCTAAAACCCAGTTGCTTAAAAAAATCACTTACTGAATTTGTAGTTTCTATGGCTTGACTGGGATTCTTTATGCTTCCATGATCAGCTGTGATCATCTTTGCTTGGTTCTTTCACAAGCTTTGGGCTTCACCTGGGTTGCCTGGACTAACCTGGCTCTCATCCTGTTGATCTCTCCTCCTTCTGTAGGCCAGCTTAGATTGTTCACCAGGGAAGACAGGTGTCATGAAAGAGGATAAGTGTGCGTAGTCTACTGAGTGGTAGATATGGCACAGGTAACTCCTGCTTCATTCTACTGGACTGAAATTGTCACAAGGTCTATCCGGATACCAGGCATAGAAAAATAGACTCAAATACTTGAAAGTAGTTGCAGAGTCATAATGTAAAACATGTGGGTGGGGGAAAAATTGGAGAAATGGTACAATTTTGTATTTAGTCTATGCTACATCTGACCCTGAGTGAAACTTTAAAGAACTCCCACATAAGCTTTAAATTATGATTGCTTTCAAAATGTCACTACCCTTTAATTATCCTTCATTTTTTCAAAATAACCACTTGATCAAGAATATTTGTCTTGGTTAATAGAGGAATTTATAGAAACCCAAATGCCCCAATTTATAACTATTTATAGAAAATCAAACAAAAATAAAAGCAAATCTATGCTACATCTGACCCTGAGTGAAACTTTAAAGAACTCCCACATAAGCTTTAAATTATGATTGCTCTCAAAATGTCACTACCCTTTAATTATCTTCCATTTTTTCAAAATAACCACTTGATCAAGAATATTTGTCTTGGTTAACAGAGGAATTTATAGAAACCCAAATGCCCCAATTTATAACTATTTATAGAAAATCAAACAAAAATAAAAGCAATAAGGCAAAATGGTGGTCTGAGGAGTCCTTACAATTAGCTGTGAAAAAAAAGACAAGCTAAAGGTAAAGGAGAAAAATAAAATATACCCATTTAAATGCAAAGTTTCAAAGAATAGCAAGGAGAAATAAGAAAGCCTTCCTCAGTGATCAATGAAAAGAAATAGGGGAAAACAGAATGGGAAAGACTAGAGATCACTTCAAGAAAATTAGAGATATCAAGGGAATATTTCATGCAAAGATGGTCAAAACAAAGGACAGAAGCGGAATGGGCCTAACAGAAGCAGAAGATATTAAGAAGAGGTGGCAAGAATACATAGAGGAATTATATGAAAAAAAAAAAGGATCCTCATGATCCAGACAAGCCTGATGGTGATCACTCACCTAGAGCCAGATATTTGGGAGTGTGAAGTCAGTTGGGCCTCAGGAAGAATCACTATGAACAAAGCTAGTTGAGGAGATGGAATTCCACTTGAATTATTTCAAATCCTAAAAGATGAGGCTGTGGAAGTGTTGCTCTCAATATGCCAGTAAATTTGGAAAACTCAGTAGTGGCCACAGGACTGGAAAAGGTAAGTTTTCATTCCAATTCCAAAGAAAGGCAATGCCAAAGAATGTTCAAACTACTGCACGATAATTGTCATCTCAAATATTAGCAAAGTAATAATCAAAATTCTCCAAGTCAGACTTCAACAGTGTGTGAACCATGAAATTCCAGATGTTCATGCTGGATTTAGAAAAGGCAGAGGAACCACAGATCAAATTGCCAACATCTGTTGGATCATTGAAAAAGCAAGAGAGTTCCAGAAAAACATCTATTTCTGCTTTATTGACTATGCCAAAGCCTTTGACTGTGTGGATCACAACAAACTATGGAAAATTCTTCAAGAGATGGGAATACCAGACCACTTTACCTACCTCCTGAGAAATCTGAATGCTGTCAAGAAGCAACAGTTAGAACTGGACATGGAACCACAGACTGGTTACAAACTGGGAAAGGATGTATATTATACAGGCTGTAGATCAGGGCTGTATATTGTCATCCTGCTTATTTAACTTTTATGCAGAGTACATAATGCGATATGCCAGGCTGGATGAAGCACAAGCTGCAATCAGGATTACAGGGAAAATGTCAGTAACCTCAGATATGCAGATGACACCACTCCTTTTGCAGCAAGCAAAGAAAAACTGAAGATCTTCTTGATGAAAGTGAAAGAGGAGAGTGAAAAAGCTGGCTTAAAACTCAGTATTCAAAAAACAAAGATCATGGCATCCATTCCCATCTCTTTATGGCAAATACATGGGGAAACAGTGGAAACAGTGAGAGACTTTATTTCCTTGGGCTCCAAAATCACTGCAGATGGTGACTGCAGCCATGAAACTAAAAGGTATTGGCTCCTTGGAAGGAAAGCTATGATCAACCTAGACAGCATATTAAAAAGTTTAGACATTGCTTTGCTGACAAAGGTCTGTCTAGTCAAAACTATGGTTTTTCCAGTAGTCATGTATGGATGTGTGAGTTGGACTATAAAGAAAGATGAATGTCAAAGAACTGATGGTTTTGAATTGTGGTATTGGAGAAGGCTCTTGAGAGTCCCTTGGACTGCAACGCGATCCAACCAGTCCATCTTAAAGGAAATTAGTCCTGAATATTCATTGGAAGGACTGATGCTGAAGCTGAAACTCCAATACTCTGGCCACCTGATGCAAAGAAATGACTCATTGGAAAAGACCCTGATTCTGGGGAAGAAATGAAGGCAGAAGAAGTGGACAATAGAGGATGAGATGGTTGGATGGCATCACTGACTCGATGGAAATGAGTTTGATCAAGCTCCAGGAGTTGGTGATGAACAAAGAAGCCTAGCATGTTGTAGTCCATGGGGTTACAAAATGTCCAACATGACTGAGGGACTGGACTGAACTGAACTGAAATCCCCGCAGCCTGATTTCTATGACTGCAAAATTTTTCCTGAGAGATTTCCGTTACTATTTTGTCTTGTGAATTTCAGACATTTTGGCCTTTAGCATCTGCCTCTAAATATTGGGACATACAGTATTAACGGTCATAGTTAGCGTCTAGTTCCAAGTTCAAAGTTTTATATTAACAAAAAGTGAGAAGGCTCCCCCCCCCACTTCCCATGCTATACAATTAACACCTTCTTTAAAGGGAAATATAACAAACATGTTTATACATATGAAAGTGAAAGTTGCTGTCGTGTCTGACTCTTTCCTACACCATAGTCTGAATAGTGCATGGAATTCTCCAGGTCAGAAAATTGGAATGAGTAGCCTTTCATTCTCCAGGGGATCTTTCCAACCCAGGGATTAAACCTAGGTCTCCCTCACTGCGTGCAGATTCTTTACCAGCTGAGCCACCAGGGAAGCCCAAAAATACTGCAGGGGGTATCTTATCCCTTCTCCAGCAGATCTTCCAGACCCCTGAATCAAACTGAGGTCTCCTGAATTGCAGGCAGATTCTTTACCAGCTGAGTTACCAGGGAAGTTATATATGTATATACATATATCTATATCTACATGTATATATGTATATACATATATCTATATTTCTATAGATGTATATGCATGCTAAGTTGCTTCAGTTGTGTGCAACTCTTCATGACCCCGTGGACTGCAGCCTACCAGGCTTCTCTGTCCATGGGATTTTCCAGGCAAGAGTACTGGAGTGGATTGCCATTGCCTTCTCCAATATATATACATACACACAGACAAATGCATAAGTCATATGTATACATATAATATTACAATGATTGTTCATCCTACATCCACACTTTTTTGCAGTTTATCTTTGCAATTCTTTCCATCAAAGAAATTTAACTTCCCTAGCCCTTGAATCTTCTCTTGTCTTGTGGTTTAGTTTGACCAATATGATGCAGTCAAAATGACAATTCACCAATTCTGAACCCAGGCATCAAATCTTACAGACTTCTGATATGTTTCTTAGAACGCTACTGTGCCATGAGTATAAATTCAGGTTATCTTCCTAGATTTTTTTGTAAGACATGCAATACACACATACTTGATTCCACTAGCTAATAGCTAAAGTGAATGAATTTATTGAAGATAAATCTATCTTAATTCACCCATAACCGGACACGACTGAACAACTAAACACACAACACAAGCTTACCATAAATACATAAATGCTCTCAACTAAGGTCATTCAAAGCCAAATCCAATTGTCAACATTGTCCAATGACCTATAGATTTGTGAAGAAAAAATTGTTCTAATATTAAAACACCGAGTGTAAGCATCATTTCAGTTCAGTTCAGTTGCTCAGTCGTGTCCGACTCTTTCCGACCTGGTGAACCGCAGCATGCCAGGCCTTCCTGTGCTTCCTCCAGCCCAGCGTTGCTCATGATGTACTCTGCATGTAAGTTAAATAAGTAGGGTGACAATATACATCCTTGACCTACTCCTTTTCCTATTTGGAGACATTCTGTTGTTCCATATACAGTTTTAATTGTTGCTTCCTGACCTGAATACAGATTTCTCAAGAAACAGGTCAGGTTGTCTGGTATTCCCATCTCTTTAAGTTTATTGTAATCCACATAGTCAAAGGCTTTGGCATAGTCAATAAAGCAGAAATAGATACTTTATTGACATTCTCTCAGATCTTTCCACCATGACCTGTCCATGTTGGGTGGCCCCACATGGCATGGCTTAGTTTCATTGAGTTAGACAAGGCTGTTGTCCATGTGATCAGATTGACTAGTAAGCATCATTTATTACAGTTAAAACTGAAAATATAACAGTATATATCTTGTATAAAAATGTCAAAATTAAGAAAAAATAATAGCAATTATTCAGATATATAAAATCTATAACTTCCATCATCAATGAGAAGATGGTGAGAGTTTTTTACTCTTTCAGTATATTTTAAACTGTGATGTAATTTTTGTTTCTCTAAAATTTTAATTTTTCTTCCTCAAAAAATTGATTCTATAAATTGGACCAAATGAATTGACCAGTACTCAAACTAAGTACATACTGAAGATCTAATTCCTTCAGAGCATTTACATATTCAGTGTTAACTTAGCATATGCATTACCAAGATATGTAGTTACCAGTTTGAATTCTTTACTAGACTTATATTTTGCTTTAGTCAGATACACTAAGAATTTAGACCTCCCTTGGATTTTTCACCTGTCAAACTCTATCCTATTATAACAACATCAAAAGTTTAACTGTCTACCCTGACCTAAATTTTACTCAAGTGGCCAGATAAAAGGGAATGAAAAATAAATTAGAAAGCCATCGTTGCAACACAAGTAAGTAAATATGAAGAGAGGTTAATGAGAGGACAAAGATCAAACAAGCTCAACCAAAATAACAAGTGAACTCTTCTTAATGACTGCAAATGTTCACAAGACTTTTACTTTTATCCTGTAAAATAAAACATCCTAAAATAAAATGAATTGCATTGAAATATGGATGAATAACATCTCATGGCCAGGGTTCATTGCCCTTATGTTTTTATCAGAAGCATGTTTCTCACAAGTCCCTCTACATCAAAGCTTTATTCAGATCACAGTGGTTATCTTTCATTTGGTTGTTTATTCAAAAGACATGCAGTAATATGAAGAAGTAAATTATCACTTTCTTATATAATTCTTTTACCAAGATTCTGGGATCTCACAATTAATTACTTACACAAAGCCAACACAGAAACATTGGTCTCTTATGACTTAAGAGATGACCTTAACTAAATTGATTCAATTCCCTACTGGCCATCACACATGTTTCATAAAGCATTTTGCATTTCAATACCAGATTTATTGTAGGTATTGTAGGGTCGGGAAGATCCCCTGGAGAAGGAAATGGCAACCCACTTCAGTATTCTTGCCTGCAAAATCCCATGGACGGCGGAGCCTGGTTATCTACTGTTCATGGGGTTGCAAAGAGTTGGACACGACTGAGCGACTTCACTATCTATGCATAAATAGTTTTACAATAATAATAAAGGGACACAGTAATTTTGCATTTTTAGAAATTCAACAACTTCTAACTAGACGAGAAAATATTTAAATAGTTTTCCTGTAAGTTTAATATTTCTACAACAAGTTACAGCTCATTATGTTATATAAGGGTTTCTCTGGTGGTTCAGACAGTAAAAAACTCTGCCTGTGATGCAGGAGACCCAGGTTTAGTCCCTGAGTTGGGAAGATCCTGTGGAGAAGGGAATGGTTACCCATTCCAGTATTCTTGCCTAGAGAATGCAATGGACAGCAGAGCCTGGTGGACTATATAGTCCATGGGGTCTCAAAGAGTCACCTATCCCCATCTCATATGTAAAGCTTTAGTTGAGTTTATTGAGCAGCTAAAGCCAGAAAATCTTCTGTCTGTATCAATAAGTTTTATAAATGTAAAAATGAGAATTCTATTCCAGTGAAGTTGTGTTCTGCTGGATATGTAAGAAGCACTTGAGTTGCTGAGTTTAACTCGATGAGTTAAAATTAAATTCCTTTGGTTTACGACAGAAAAACTGTCTTTATGATGAAAGTGGGCCAAGAAATCTATACGCTTGGTTTTCAAGATATTTGCGATTTGCATCATTCTTTGAGTGAATTTGGAGGACCAACATTCTATAATTATAACTTCACCATGAAGTGCTCTTACTATGCTGTAAGTATAGGTATCGTATCCTCATTCTCTAGGTTCTGTATGCTGCTGCTCATACCCACAAGCTGCTTTGATGCATTCTGTTAAATGAATGTGACAGTTGGATAAGCATCCTCAATCCCAGAACATTTAACTCTTGTAACTACTTCTGTTTATACTGGCTAACCTTTTACACTCTCAAGCTAGAGATAGATGCAGAGGTTGAATCTCTATCACATCTTCTCAGGCAATAATGAAGTGCTGTGAAAGTCTATGAAGCACACTCTTCAGTCCATTTACACTCAGGTAAATGAAGATGTGGCTTCCCATTGACTCAGTGGTAAACAAGCTGCTAGCCAAGTTGTAGTTGAGGGTTTGATCCCTGGGTTGGGAAGATTCCCTCGAGAAGAGAGTGGCAAACCCACTCCAGTATTATTGCCTGAGAAATCCCCTGGACAGAGTATGCTGGTGGGCTACAGTCCATGTGGTCACAAAAGAGTTAGACATGACTTAGCGACTAAACAGCACAACATACACAACAAATGAAAATGAACCCCAGATTCTGTTATGTTCTGTTAGTCTTATCTTTACACAGTGTGTGTTCTTGTGTATGTAGTTTCCATAGAACCATATGAAAAATGGTGTTCTTCTTACCTGTTTCATAATCATGGTGCTCTTTATCAGCACGTAAATTCTGTGATAATTTAGAAATACATAAAGACCTTGATTATGAAGCTCTCTAGACCTTTAGAAATTGTGTTCTAAATGTGTTTTTAATTTACATTTATGCACTTTCAGTATGGGCTTCCCAGATGGCTCAGTGGTAAAGAATCCACCTTCCAATGCAGGAGATATGAGTTTGAACCCTCAGTTGAGAAGATCCCCTGGAGAAGGAAATGGCAACCTACTTCAGTATTCCTGCCTGGGGAATCCCATGGACAGAGGAGCCTGATGGGCTATAGTCTGTTTATAATGTAGCAAGAGTCGGTCATGACTTAGTGACTAAATGACAACACTCAATATAGCTTATGTTACAGTATCTTTTTCTTTTAAAAAATAGTTAAAAATGAAATTTTGGAGAGTGACATCAGCATCATGACCATGTGAGGGCCTCCCTTTGTCTCTCACCTTCAATCTACAACCATAAAGCATCCATAACTCCACAAATTTTCCTCTGCTTAACACACCAGGACATGAAAGTTCCACAAGTTCTGTCTGAAGTACGTGGACTGGAATACTAGAATACATAGAGGATGCAGAACCAGAGGAATAGAGGAGGTGACTGCCATTCTGATCCCCCAACTGTGGAAGCTGAGCCTGCAGCCCCAGAGAACCCAGTAGCAGCAGCAGAAGCAGTGCACAGAATTCCAGCTGCTCCAGCTGCAGGGATGGCAGTGCCCCAGGGAACCAGGCAGAGAATGCCTAGCATCCCATCACTCTAGGTGTAGAGGTGCCCATGACTCAGCCCTCCCTGTCTGCAGTTCAACACCGACCATGAACCTCATACTTCGCTAACCTCCTTTCCCCGACTGGGAGCAAACCCTGCAACCCAGGTGACCGTGAACACGGCAGAGAATCCCACAACCCCTGTGTCTTTAGTAGCATTGCCATTGACAGAGGTGATGCAGGCAGCAAGCAAGAGTGGCAAGGCACCAGTGACCCCAGAGACAGAAGCAGGTACAGAGAGGGCACTAGGGGACACCTCTGACAGAGACTGTGAAAGACACAAAGCATATTTCACTGATTTTTTTTTTACTTTTTTTGGTTTCCATTTTATTTATTTTGGCTCTGAACTTTGCTATTTTCTTCCTTCTACTAACTTTGGGCTTCATTTGTTCTTTTTCTAATCACAAGCATGAAGCTCAAGATTTTCTAAAACTAATGACTGATGGAGTTCTTGTTCATTTTTACCTATATTTCATACATACCATGTGTCAATTACAAAACTACTATGATAGAATGATATTATACCAGTTATATTACCTGCTTTTCCAAAGGAGAATTTAAACAAACACATAAAATAAGAAACAGTTTGCATTTTTCAAGACAAACAACAAAAGAAAGAGAAATCTGCTACAGCTTTATATGCAACTTATAAAAATATATACAATTATTTTATATATTTTATTTGATAATATAAAAATGATTTGAAGTTAGTGTTTTCATCTTACAGTTGGAAGCTTAAGTTAACAAAATGTAAATTTTGAAAATCATTTATAATAAAATTAGCTATAAATAAATTATTCACAAATAATAATTACATCAATTAGTAGCCTTAGGAACATGCTTGGGTAAGACACAAGTGATCACAAAATCTCAGAAGAGTAGAATAACATGTTCATGTTGGCCTGGAGGGGAACTCTGCTTTCTGTCTTTATCATTCTGGGATCCAGACTGCCAGGGTATGGAGATGGTCAGTTACTGTCTAGATTATCACTGATTGTTGTGGCAGAGGGAAAGAAGACTACGTATTATGTATTGGCTATTAGAATTTATGTCCAAATTCATAGCACTTCTTCAATTTTGTTGACTTGAGCAAATCACATGAGGCAATAAAGCTAATCACCAGAGGCCAGAATGACACCACTCTACCGGGTTCCCAAAATGGTACTGAAATATTTAGTTCAGATCCGACCACCCCACTGGTTCTACATGATCTTGATAAAATGTAGGTCTACTTTTATATATATTTATAACATTGCAAGTAAATATTCTTATTGAAATTTTCCTTAGGGATTTATATTTATTGGATCAGTTCAGTTCAGTCACTTAGTCATGTCCAACTCTTTGCGATCCCATGGACTGCAACATGCCAGGCTTCCCTATCCATCACCAACTCCCAGAGCTTACTTAAACTCATGTCCATTAGGCCAATGATGCCATCCAACCATCTCATCCTCTATTGTCCCTTTCTCTTCCTACCTTCAATCTTTCCCAGCATCAGGGTCTTTTCCAATGAATCAGTTCTTCTCATCAGGTGGCCAAAATATTGAAGTTTCAGCTTCAGCCATCAGTCCTTCCAATGAATAATTAGGACTGATATCCTTTAAGATTGACTAGTTGGATCTGCTTGAAGTCCAAGGGACTTTTTAGGTTTGATATAGTATTTGAATTGTTTTCTTTGTAGTCATATTTTATTCATTCATTGTTAAATTTGCTTTGGAAAAAAGCTAAACTGCTTTCTTCTACAAGATGCTAGAAAATTGCTTCATATTTCTTAGAAGTTCAATGAAACTTTTGGGACTGGTGTGGTCCACCTGTGTGCTGGGAAGTTTATCTAACTGCTGCCTAGTAAAGTGTCGAATTTATTATGCTGATACTGCTGCCTTAGCCAGCCAAGGGCAATACTAGAGTAGTCTGATATGGATATTTTAGTCATGATGGTGAGCCGTTTAGTATTGTAAATGCTACAGATTACTCCTTGCAAAAAATATGCTGGGCTAGGAGTTTAAAGGCCAGTGTTTTATTTTATGTACCATTGGCTTAACCTTCATTCTGTTTCTCTTATGATTTCACCACCTGGAAGGTTAGTACTAAAAAGTAGACTTTGTTTCTTCTTTGTTATTATCTTATCAATGAAGATATATTGACGAGAAGAGGCAATTTGACAGTTTGATGATTTGACTGGAATGTGCTTGATGGTGTAAGACTTTCCAGCCCAGGACCCTTTATTTCAGTTCTGTAGGAAGAACCATTCAACCCCATAGCTAAGAGAACAAACCCAGTGAATTTCAAAGCTTTACAAACTTCTGAAGTTTCTAAAGGACTCTACCAGTGACATACCGTCTTGAAAAAAAATTTTTTTGGTTTATTAGTACTTAAAAAATGTATTATTTTGTTTGGTTTTCCATCCTAATCTAACAAAATCAGCTAATACATTCTGAATCATCCAAATTGACTTATTAGCAAGGTAAAATAAATGAATTTACTACCCACATGTGGGTTTGCTTTTAAATTTATGAGGACCTTTGAGCACAGTAATGATCAAATGAAATGAGGTGGCTACACAAAGGACATTTTTATAGTAACTTAAGAACAAGTATTCTGAAAATTAAGTCATCTTAAGACATTACATAGCAGTTTATTAGGTCAAAGGCAAAAATACTTAAATGGTATAACGAGGGGCAAAGTCATACAAATAATCTAGGCTTTGCTCAAATTCCAAGTTTTTACATTTGAATTTGAACCACTTTTTTACCATGGAAGCCAGTCATAAATAATCTTTGGGACAAAGTTTAAGTAGTGCCTCAAACATTCATCATCCTGTTTGGTACTTTATTAAATACTTTGTACTTTATTAATGGTACTTTATTAAATGCATAATTCATGCAAATGATATATGCATGTTTAAAAAGTCAAGTAATGACAGTAACAATGATGGTACAAGTATTTTTCATCATATTCAAAAACAAAAATGCTAGTATAAATAAAAATAATTGATTCTTTCAATAGAAAAATTATTTCACCACATTTTTGAATTTTTAGTTTTAGGAAAAAGTATTTTTCATGATGGATGAGGACTTCCTTGGTGGCTCAGAGGTTAAAGCATCTGCCTCCAATGCAGGAGACCTGGGTTCGATCCCTGGGTTGGGAAGATCCCCTGGAGAAGGAAATGGCAACCCACTCCAGTATTCTTGCCTGGAGAATCCCATGGACGGAGGAGCCTGGTGGGCTACAGTCCACGGGGTCGCAAAGAGTCGGACACGACTGACCGACTCCACATTCAATTCATGATGGATGAGTATTGACAATATCAATTATGAAATTTTTAATATTACCTGTATCTTATTTATAAACTTGGTTTGTTTCTGATTTTAATAGTTATGAATGAATATAAACAATTTCACTATTTCATAATTTTTAAGTTTATCAGAATAAAAATTTATGAGTCTATTAAAATAGTTCCTGCTGCAACAAAAATATGAGTTTAATTAAGACTCCTATTACCCTCTTCCCATTAACATTCTTACCTGCAAATTTTACTAAAAACTCCCTTAAGAAACACAAATTTTAAAAAAGAAGATAATATTTGTTTAAAGTACCCAGTGTTTTGCACGACTAAGTTTTTTGTTTCCTTTTAAAGCTAAACTTTTAAAGAAGTTGTTTATGAATCTTTCTTTGCACTAAAATAGGAAAAGAATGCTTGGGAGTGATCACTGATGCTCAGGCTGAATTCTAGGACCAGCATGTGATATGTGATATGTGATATGTGATATGTGGTTACAGGTGGTAATATATTTTGCAGTTCATAAGTACTAAATTTATACAAAATGTAGCAAAATAATATAGTACCTTCTATTATTTACCAAATAATTAGCTGAATCTTTGTAATCCCATCTGCACAAACATATTTTTTCTACCAGTTATGTATTCTACCCTAGTAAAGTAATCTTTTTTTACATAGAAATATAATAACTTTAAGGTCACAGTGTCTTAGCATGTGCTCATCCCTCCATCTGGAATAATTTTTCCCTAGAAATTTCATAGCTTTGTTCAGGGATCACAGCCTTGGGAAGGATTTCCTATACAGCTAGAGGTAAAACTGTGCTAACTTCAAGTTTCTAATTCCTACCTTCCTTTCTCATATTTCTTCTCTATAGGACCATCTCCTTTTGGTTACTATATAGTTTAACTATTTCTGTTGCTTACTCTCTTCTCTCACTAAAATATAAATCTAATGAATTTAGGATTTTCCCCTATTTTTGTTTCCTGTGTATCCCTCCTGGCACATAAGTTATATACAAATATTTTATTAGTTTTTTTAATTTAAATTTATTTTAATTGGAGGTTAATTACAATATTGTATTGGTTCTGCCATAATCACTCAAAATAAATCTTTCTATATAGAAGAAATATTAACTTTGAAGTTATATTATGGAAACTGTCTTTTTCAAAGTTGTTAAGAGGAGCTATTCCACGTTCAAGGTCAGGAGGGGCGGTGGTGAGGAGATACCCCTCGTCCAAGGAAAGGAGCAGTGGCTGCGCTTTGCTGGCACATCTGTGAAGTGATACCCCACGTCCAAGATAAGAGAAACCCTAGTAAGATGGTAGGTTTTGCAAGAGAGCATCAGAGTGTAGACACACTGAAACCATAATCACAGAAAACTAGTCAATCTAATCACATTAGGCCACAGCCTTGACTAACTCTATGAAACTAAGCCACGCCTGTGGGGATACCCAAGACGGGTGGGTCATGGTGGAGAGGTCTGACAGATGAAAGAGGAACTCCCCAGGTCCATAGGTGCCCAATATGCTACTGGAGATCAGTGGAGAAGTAACTCCAGAAAGAATGAAGGGATGGAGCCAAAGCAAAAACAATACCCAGTTGTGGGTGTGACTGGTGATAGAACCAAGGTCTGATGCTGTAAAGGGCAATATTGCATAGGAACCTGGAATGTCAGGTCCATGAATCAAGGCAAACTGGAAGTGGTCAAACAGGAGATCGCAACGGTGAACGTCGACATTCTAGGAATCAGTGAACTAAGATAAACTGGAATGGGTGAATTTAATGCAGATGACCATTATATCTACTACTGCAGGCAGGAATCCCTGGAAGAAATGGAGCAGCCATCATGGTCAACAAAAGAGCCCTGGGATTTCTTTGGAAGGAATGATGCTAAAGCTGAAACGCCAGTACTTTGGCCACCTTATGCAAAGAGTTGACTTATTGGAAAAGACTTTGATGCTGGAAGGGATTGGGGGGCAAGGAGGAAAAGGGGATGACAGAGGATGAGATGGCTGGATGGCATCACTGACTCGACGGATGTGAGTCTGAGTGAACTCTGGGAGTTGGTGATGGACAGGGAGGCCTGGTGTGCTGCGATTCATGGGGTCGCAAAGAGCTGGACACGATTGAGCAACTGAACTGAATTGAACTGAACTGAAGAGGAGGTATGTCTTAATCATTGATGCATAATTTTAATTCATTATTTATTCCTTTAAAGGCAGATAGAATAGATAAATATATATTATGTCAATGATTAAATTGTTATTTGTATGCTTTTTTTGAGTTTTTTCTAATGTCAAATGAAATATGAATATATTGACCTCATTCAGATGAAATTTAGAGCCACCAGTAATTCTGAATTTGCAAACCTCTATTCATAGGCCTTTTTTCATTATTACTGTTAGTGCATTTTGTCTATTCTAAAAATATATAATTATATTTTCATTTTAACCCTTCCTATTAAATTCTAAATAACTTAAAGCAAAGACACACATCTACGTGTACTTGGAAATAATAGTGACTCAAATATTTGGGCAAAGAGATCCAAATAAATGAATTACAGGGGTAAAACCCAGTGTTCCTTTCAGACTGATTTGTGAATACAATCATGAGACAAAGAAAAAAAAAAAAAAAACCTCTGCAAAGGGACATAGCTGACAAATGAAAGATTCTCCTTGCATGACCTTAAAATAATCTAATATCTCTCCATTATCACACAAAGGAGTTACTGCAGTTTTATTTTTGGTCTCGCCTGAATAAGGGCTCACCTTTTGATGGTTGCCATTTTCTGCTTTTCGTTCGTAATAACTGACTTGACATTTGTGGTGCTCCAATGCGTCTTTCTTAATGTGAAGGAATCATCTGTGCATTAATGAACTGGCTTGATATATCTGGCAAACCTTTCAAAGAAGCAATTAAGTCTGTGTAAGAACTTGCAAGAATGACACGATTTATTGTATTTTAAGAAGAAGAAGTATAAACAAAAAGTAATTAATTTCTAAAGGTGGCAATCAAGGAATACAGCATCAGAAGGCCATCTTTTGAAAACCATCTATAAAGGGCATAATAACAACATGATATTATGTAAATTTTGCATCAAACTTCAAACATTATTTTTGGTAAAATGTTCATCTTTATTACTATTCAAAACAATTTTAATTAAAATAATGTGGTATCGTGTTTATCCATCACACTAGAAAACTTAAATTAGACACAGAAAGAACATAAATATGCAGGGTTATGAAAGGAATAGTGAGGTGAATACTACTTGACATTGCTAATGGCAGGATGAGCTGCAATCATGTTGTTTGCTGATAAATTTTCAATATGCATGAGAAGCCTAAGAATTCCATATACTATAGTTCCTAAACTACTCTTAGTAAACATCCATAAATATAGCTATGATATTTATTAAGTACATTTTAAAAATCTACCATGAAAGCAAATATCTGAAACATCTAACAACAAAAGAATGGTAAATTAAACTATATTAATGTGCTTTGTGTTCAGTCGCTCAGTCAAGTCCAACTCTTTGCGACCGCAATGATTGTAGCCTGCCAGGCTCTTCCATCCATGGGATTTCCCAGGCAAGAATACAGGCATGGGTTGCCATTTCCCCCTCCAGGGTATCCTTCAGACCCAGGGATTGAACTCTTGTCTCTTAACTCAGACTCTCCTACATTGGCAGGCAGGTTCTTTACCACTAGCACTGACTGGGAAACCCAAACTACATTAATGCTATCAGCTAAACTGTATATAGTATTTTAGGTGATATTTACTTAAGCAACATGCATTTTCTCATTTAGCATATATTGAACATTGTGCTATGCATCATACTAATTGATTTACGTTTAGCTCTTACAGGGCTTATTTCAGTTGTAAAATCTTAATATTTTTTCTCAATTCACTGATAAAGATCATTTTGATTAAAGTAACTTGCTCGGGGTCACACTGCTTTGGAGCAAAGACGAGAAATATGTCTGATTAGAAAAATCCATGCTCTTAACCCATGAACCACACTGACTATTAAATGATGTAATCTTATTGAGTAAAAAAAAAAAAAAAAAAAGAAAAAAAAAGCTCAGTTATACTCTCTGTAGAGAGTAGATGCTTAAATTGAATTGTTAAACTCTAACAACCTTTTTTGGAGAAGGAAATGGCAACCCACTCCAGTGTTCTTGCCTGGAGAATCCCAGGGACGGGGAAGCCTGGTGGGCTGCCGTTTATGGGGTCGCACAGAGTCGGACACGACTGAAGCGATTTAGCAGCAGCAGCAACCTTTTTGTTTTTGTCATTATTGCTGCTTTTTGTGTTAGGAATATGTTTAAATAGTTGACTAGGTGAAAGAATTATTTGCACAACTTATTTTTCCTCCAAGGTTTAAAATACGCTTTTTATTCTCCGGTTGGCTTCCTTAATTTTAATCTTACGTCATCTGTATTATGAGCTTCCCTGATGGCTCAGACAGTAAAGAATCTGCCTGCAATGCAGAAGACTTGGGTTCGATCCCTGAGTCAAGAAGATCCCTTGGAGAAGGGAATGGCTACCCACTGTAGTATTCTTTCCTGGAAAACCCCATGGACAGAAGAGCCTAATGGGCTACAGTCCATGGGTTCCCAAAAAGGTGGACAGAACTGAACAACCAATAGTTTCACACTTCGCTGTATTATACTAAGTTGGACAGTTTAGAAGTTTCTCGACCAGGAATCTACACCTTTTGAAGGGCTGCCTTCAAGAACTGAAGATCAATTTGACACCTTTTTCAGGGGGTCTGGATAATAGGGAGTAGTTCTGAATGGCACTTATAGGAAAAATTAGTATAGCTTTCAATTTCTTAAATGTAATCTATTTACAACATAAGCTGAAAAAGGTTAGTATCCAGAAAACAGCTTGTGTTTTTATATAAATTTATAGTTATCTTTATTATGGTTCATTCTCTTTTCTCTTCCTTATAGCACATTTTATTTGAGCCTTGTATCTCACTCTCAGTGTCAGTTTTTCTTGACTCTTCAGACAAGCCACTTTATCTACTATTGTGTTTAGTACATTTAATACAACTAGGATGATTTCTTTGATTAAGCATTTTCTCAATATTTCTCTTCCCCAGTAGACTCTGAAATCTGTGCAAGCGCGGCAGGCAGGAAAGATGCTCTCATGATGTCTACTGTAACAACAGGATAGAGCACAGTGAAAACACATAACCAGTTTTTAATATATATTTGTTCAATGAAATGGAAAAAATGACTATCTTATACATGTTTTTAAGAAATGTGAGAAATGTATTGCATTTTTTTCTGATTAAATTAAGGAGAATACATAATGTGCTCATGAAATTTCACTGATTTTAGGAAACCTTGGACTGCAAGGAGATCCAACCAGTCCATTCTGAAGGAGATCAACCCTGGGATTTCTTTGGAAGGAATGATGCTAAAGCTGAAACTCCAGTACTTTGGCCACCTCATGCGAAGAGTTGACTCATTGGAAAAGACTCTGATGCTGGGCGGGATTGGGGGCAGGAGGAGAAGGGGACGACCGAGGATGAGATGGCTGGATGGCATCACGGACTCGATGGACGTGAGTCTGAGTGAACTCCGGGAGATGGTGATGGATAGGGAGGCCTGGCGTGCTGCGATTCATGTGGTCGCAAAGAGTCGGACACGACTGAGCGACTGAACTGAACTGAACTGAACTGTAAACCACTGCGGGATGGTTGTGACATGGAATTTTTGGTTGGTTCTGTGAAAGGTACAAGATATATTTTCAGGATGAACTGTTTATTGCACATTTCTTTTTCATAGAGATTAATTTGAGCTTATCTACAGTTGACTTTTACTTGATCTTTCTAATCATTCCAGTTGAGCATAGTGTGAGCTAGCTACAGTAGAATGCGTGCATGTGTGCATGCTAAGTCGCTTCAGTCATGTCCAACTATTTGCAACCTCATGGACTGTAGCCTACCACGCTGCTCTGTTCATTAGATTCTCCAGGCAAGAATACTGGTGGGTCACCATGCTCTCCTCCAAGGGATTATCCAGATCCAGGGATATAATCTGCATTTCTTACCTATCCTGCATTGGCAGGCGGGTTCTTTGGAGTGGGTGAAGGTGAAGGTGAAGTCACTCAGTCGTGTCCGACTCTTTGCGACCCCGTGGACTGTAAACTACTAGGCTTCTCCATCCATGGGATTCTCCAGGCAAGAATACTGGAGTGGATTGCCATTTCCTTCTCCAGGGGATCTTCCCGACCCAGGGATTGAACCCAGGTCTCCCTCATTGGAGGCAGATGCTTTAACCGCTGAGCCACCAGGGAAGCCCCCATTTACCTTCTCCAGGGAATCTTCCCAACCCAGGGATAGAACCCAGGTTTACTCATAGCAGGCGGATTTTTTACCAGCTGAGCCACAAATGAAACCCAAGAATACTGGAGTGGGTAGCCTATCCCTTCTACAGTGGATTTTCCTGACCCAGGAGTCAAACTGGGATCTCCAGCTTTGCAGGTGGATTCTTTACCAACCGAACTATGAGGGAAGCCCTATAATTTGCCTTACGTTAACATAAATCTTTAAATTGTGTGTCTGTGCTGTTTAACAAAAAAAATTTAGCAGTGCTAAGAAAAATACTTCTAATTCTTCTCTTCAGAAATTTCCAAATTCACCGAACTGTGGGATGAGGATATAACAGGCTTGGAAAAGTAAAGTGGTGTTTTTCTTTTTCTTTTTTAATTTAAAAAAGAAAGAGGAAAATATGAAAGTAATGAAATGTTATGGTTGAATCTGGACCTTGCATTCTGATGTTTACATTTATATTTTTTAAATAACTTGAAAATTTGACCAGAGTGATTTGGATTTTCAGTGTTGCTATCTTTTACTCAGCATAAGTAAAATAACATATTTTTCTTCTTTTTATTTATAAAAACAGGTTTTAAGAATATAAAAGTATGGAAAATCTATCAGAAAAGGATGTGATAAAGTAGGCTAAGGTAGAAACTAAGCACATTAAAATCACTTGCTTTGAGGAATGTAAAAATTCCTTTAATCTTTTCCAAATGTTAAATATGCTTTGAGGTACTTTATAATTTTACTTAGCATAACTACATAATTTATTTTGCTTATTAGATTTTATTGCAATATTGTGCTAATATATTAGCAATAGAAAAGCCATGATGTACAAATCAAATAGCTTCTCTCTTCATTTTCAAAAATCACTTAATTTTGATTATTTCTTATGCTGACTCTCCTGAAATTAGCCTGATTTTTTTCATAGGAACTAAATTTATAAAGCTGAATACCATTTCAAAAGACTACTTTAATGTATTTTATCTCATACAAAATGTATAGAAGTTGCAACAAGCAACAAAATCAAGTTAGATCTGTTCAAAGACAGCCTTTGACAAATTATACAATAATATTAAACTGAATGAAGACTAATTTCTAAAATATAAATTTCCTTCTATAGCTTAGTGTTACTTTGGTTTTAATTATAAAAACATTCATTAAAAATGAAATTATTTCAATTCATATTAAATCAGAATTATGACGGTAAATTAGTAAAATAGCCATAGTAACTTGAAAATATGACAACAATAAATAAGACAGTTATATAGTATATTTTAATAAAAACTGAAAAGAATCAGAAGAAAAAAATGCTCCAATCATTGATATATTTTGGATGGACAAAAAAACTCATTTATAAAGTAAAATCCTGAGTCATAAAAAAATTATTTAAAGGCACTGGTAGGTTCTTATATAAATCTAACAGTATTTAGTTGACAGTAATAAGCAGGATTTATTAGATTAAAGAAGAGTTATATGTATTTTTCAATTATAATTGATAATATAATTTATAGGAAAATATAGCTATCAATATATAAAATTATCATGTTATTGCATAGTAGAAAATTACTTGTATTCACATATAGAGTATAAATTATATGATCACAAAAGTATAATAAGTATGTGTGCAAATTTAAAAAGTCAACATTGGTTATAGTATGCCATAAGTTATGATAATTTTAATTTTCTCTTCTATGCATGTATGCAAAATATCAATAATTCTAAGAGAAATTAATTGCTTTTCAAAATAGAAAAATATATAATAATGTTACATAAAGAAGAGATCTTCATAAATCTAATTTAAAAATAGATGTGTCTTAATATAAAAATTCAGCATAATCTCAATTAAAATCCCAGAAATTTATTTTCTGGATATTGATTAGTTTTTAATTTTATATGAAAAGGTAAAAGACCAAAAATAGCCAGTTCAATATTGCAGAACATGAATAAAGATAGAGTATTGATAGTATCTGACTTCAAGACTTACCACATAGCTACAGTGATTAAAATAATATGGTATTGGAGAAGAATACATAAATAGACCTATAAAACAGAATGAAGAGCTCAAAAATAGATCTAATATAGTCAACTGATCTTTGAAAAATAAGAAAAGAATACAATAGTGTAAAAATAGTCTTTTCAAGAAATGATTCTGAAAAAAATATATTGACATGTAGAAAAAAATATGTCAGTCTAGACCCAGAACTTATACACAAGTGAACTCAAAATGGATCATAATCTTAATAGCAAAATACAAAACTTTGGAACTCCTAGAAAATGGTATACAAAAAACTCTAGATGACCTGAAATTGACATTGACTTTTAGATAAAATTCCAAAGGAGTAATATTTGAAAGAAATAAGTAATAAGCTGCACTTTATTAAAATGAAAACTGCTCTGAATGATGCTTCTAAGAGAATTAGTTGACAAACCACAGAATGGGAGAAAATATTTGCAAAAATATCTAATAAAGGACTTTTACTTCAAGTATACATAAATTTAATGCCTTCATAACAACACATAATTATCCCTTTTGTGTGTGTGTGTGGTGAGAACATTTGAAATCTACCCTCTGAGCAACTTTCATGTACATAATACACTATACTTACCATGCAGTGCATTAGATCCCTAGAACTTATTTATATTATAATTGGACATTTCTACCCTTTCACCTAATTGCTATTGAAATTGAGAACTAAAATCAAACTATAGCATTAAATTTATTATATTTATTTAGGGTGTGGGATTTTTCCACAAGGATATTAACATAGGTTCTCTGCTTTCAGATGGGTTTCACAGCCCCTATAAACTTTTTTAAAAATTATGTATGTCAAAATTATAAGAAGTGACAGTTAAAAAGGCAGATTCCAACCACATGATTATATAT
>SJYX01012534.1:413129-475456 GCA_006410675.1 Oreotragus oreotragus | reverse complement strand
AGGTACTCTGCATATAAGTTAAATAAGCAGGATGACAATATATAGCCTTGATGTACTCTTTTCCCAATTTGGAACCAGTCTGTTGTTCCATGTCCAGTTCTAATTGTTGCTTCTTTTCCTGCATACAGCTTTCTCAGGAAGCAGATAAAGTGGTCAGATATTCTCATCTTCTGAAGAATTTTCCACAGTTTGTTGTGATTCATACATTCAAAGGCTTTAGCATAGTCAATGAAGCAAAAACTGATTGGGATTCTCTTGTTTTTTCTATAATTCAATGGATGTTGGAAATTTGACCTCTGGTTCCTCTACCTATTTTAAATCCAGTTTGCACATTTGAAAGTTAATAGCCTGAAGGAATTTGAGCATGGCTTTGCTAGCATGTGAAATGAGTGCAATTGTGCCATAGTTTGAATAATTAACTGTACTGAATTAAAATCTTAAAAATTCTATTTGTGAAATATAATCTCAAGAGAATGAGAAGACAAAGTAAATACTTGTAGAAAACATTTTCAAAAGAAAAATCTGATAAACACTGTTATCTGAAATATGTAACAAATTCTTAAAATTAAAACAAAAATTTTTGAATAAAGCATAGGTCAATGACTTCACCAAGGAAATGCAGATGGCAAATAAACATATGAAAATATAGCTCACATAATATGTCATCAGGGAAATGCAAGTTAAAACATTAATAAAATATTCCTACACACCTATCACGATGGCCAAATCCCAAACACTGAAAAACACCAGATGCTAACACCGATAGAGCAATAAGAACTCTTATTCATTGCTAGTAGAAATGCAAAATGGTATAGTCTCTTTGGAAAGACACTCTAAAAGTTTCCTAGCAAGCTGAACATACTCTTACCATATGATCTTACAATCAGATTCCTTGGTACTTACTCCAATGTGTTGAAAACTAATGTCCACACCATCAAGCTTGTATATCCTGCTTATTTAACTTATTTGCAGAGTACATCATGCAAAATGCTGGACTGGATGAATCACAAGNAAGCTGAACATACTCTTACCATATGATCTTACAATCAGATTCCTTGGTACTTACTCCAATGTGTTGAAAACTAATGTCCATACCATCAAGCTTGTATATCCTGCTTATTTAACTTATTTGCAGAGTACATCATGCAAAATGCTGGACTGGATGAATCACAAGGTAGAATCAAGATTGCTGGGAGAAATATCAATAACCACAGATACACAGATGATACCACTCTAATGGCAGAAAGCAGAGACAAACTAAAGACCCTCTTGATAAGTGTGAAGGAAGAGAGTGAAAAAGCTGGCTTTAAAATCAAGATTCAAAAAAGTAAAATCAAGGCATCTGATCTCATCCCTTCACAGCAAATAGAGAAAATTGCAAATGGTGACAGATTTTACTTTCTTGGGCTCCAAAATCAATGTGAACAGTGACTACAGCCACAAAATTAAAAAACACTTGTTCCTCGGTAGAAAAGCTATGACAAACCTAGACAGTGTATTAAAAAGCAGAGACATTACTTCACGGAAAAATGTCAGTATAGTTAAACCTATGGTTTTTCGAGTAATCATGTTTGGATGTGAGAGCTGGACCACAAAGAAGGTTGAACCCTAAAGGACTGGTGCTTTCAAATTGTGGTGCTGGAGAAGACTCTTGCGAGTACTTTGGAAAGCAAAGAGACAGCAAACCAGTCAATCCTAAAGGAAATCAACCCTGCATATTCACTGAAAGTACTGATGCTAAAGCTCCAACATTTTGGCCACCTGATGCTAAGGGCTGACTCATTGGAAGGAGAAGATAGTTAGATGGCATCACCAACTCAATGGACATGAATTTGAGCAAATTCATGAAATTGAGATAGTGAAGGACAGGGAGGCTCAGTGAGCTGCAGTTCATGGGATCAATATGAGTCAGACGCGACATGGTCACTCAAAACAATGACAACAACACAAAACTTGCACATGGTTTATAGGAATTTTGTTCATAAATGCCAAAACTCTTAAGCAGCCAAAGGTGCTCTTCAGCAGGTAAATGGGCAAACTGTTGTATAACCAGAAGATGAATAGACATTTCTTCCAAGAAGATATATTGTACAAATGACATACAGAAAGATACTCAGCATCAGTGGATACTAGGGAAATGCCAATTAAACCATACTGCTCACTTTTAAGGAAACAACTGGCAGGTCCTCAGAACACTTGTGGAAGGAAAACTTGAATGGTGGGAAACTGAGTCAATGACCACCAGCCAGTTATCAACTGATATACAGTGAGTCAAAAAGCATTCAGATGAAGTCTCAGCAGAAGCCTTTCCTGCAGCCTCATGACAACTCTGACCCAGAAAGATAGTCATAAGCTACACCTGGATTCCTAAGCCTCAAAATCTATGTTAGGTAGTGAACTTTTGTTGTTTTCAACAATATATTTGCAATTTGGGGAGCACTTTGTATCAACCGATAGCTAATACATACATCTTACCAACTTAAGATTTAACCTTTACTACCAAAAACAATCCTTTGTTTTAGAAAATTAAGATCACTTCTTCCAAAACTAAAATGAAATAATGCTTAAAATATTTCATTGTAATTACCTTTATTAATTTTGTAAAAAGGTGAGAATTAAATTTTTTCATATATTTTCTGCCCTTTTTTAACCTGAATGGAATACATTCAAAATGTACTGTTATATATGACTCAAAATCTAACAAAAACACACTTCACTTCTTAACTCACACTTTACAGGCTTGAGATGTTAATTGAAATGTAAAGCATTGTAATAACTTTTCAATGATTGCTTGACAGAAAAGATCTATATATAAACGGTAAAACTAAGTGATCACGCAAAATATCAGCAGAGAGTAAAAGGCACACATTCATGATGGTGTTTCACAGCTTATGAGAAAGAAGTTATTTTATTTCAGGATCAAATTAATGACAAATTTGAATGAGGTGAAAACTATTATAACATGTAAGGGAAATAAGATTACCACATAAATAGAGTCAGCTGTGGAAAAATATTTTTCCAGGTGGTAAAATTTTCTAAAAACTGTGTTTAAATAAATAACTGAAGCAATGATGAGATCAAAGTGCAAAATCAATTATAAATCCCTCCCCAAATATAATTAACTTTTCCTTGGATATTGACAATAAATATTGTTAATGCATTACATACCTGTAAAAATATCTTAAGCATTATATTAAATTTATGTGGAAACCTAATTTATGTGGAAACCATTTGAATATACAAGTGTTTATGATATTTTTCAATTTAATCATTCAAGAAATACACTTAAGGGAGGTAGGTAGTAGGCCAAGGAAAGAAAGTTGGTGGATATATGCTAGATTAAAGCAGCTAACCACTGTGGGCTACTGGAGATCCACTTACATTGGACCTTTGAGAGACCATANGAAACAGCTCAACTGGAATTCCATCACCTCCACTAGCTTTGTTCGTAATGATACTTTCTAAGGCCCACTTGACTTCACATTCCAAGATGTCTGGCTCTAGATTAGTGATCACATCATCATGATTATCTGGGTCGTGAAGTTCTTTTTTGTACAGTTCTTCCGTGTATTCATTTTAAATTAAATGCTAGAAATGATTAAACAGAGAGGAAGGCATTTTGAAAGCCAAGATAGACTGAAATCTTGGCCCATTGCACCAAACAGTTAGCTCAGTTGTGAATACAAAAGAAAAGTTCTTGAAGGTAATTAAAGTCCTACTCCAATGGCCACACTAATGATAACAAAGCTGAATAGCCTTATTACTGACTTGGAGAAAGTTTAGTGGTCTGGACAGGAGATTATCTAGAATACCACAGCATTCCCTGAGCCAAAGCTTAATCTGAAGCAAGGTCCTATCTCTCTTCAATTCTATGAAGGCTGAGAGAGGTGAGGAAGCTGCAGGAGATAACTTTGAAGTTAACAGAGGTTGGTTCATGAGGTTTAAGGAAAGAAGTTGTCTCCATAACACAAACAGCAAGGCAAAGCAGCAAGTGCTGATATAGAAGGTGCAGCAAATTATCCAGAAAATGTAGCTAAGATAATGAAATTGGCTTCACTGAACATGGGGTTTTTCAATGTAGATGAAACAGCTTTCTACTGGAAGAAGACGCCATCCCAGACTTTCATAGCTAGAGAAGAGAAATCAATGCCTGGCTGCAAAGCTTCAAAGGATAGGCTGACTCTCTTATTAGGGGCCAATACAGCTAGTGACTTTAAGTTGAAGTTAATGTTTATTTACCCTTCCAAACATCCTAGGGTCCTTAAGAATTAAGCTACATCTTCTCTGCCTATGCTCTATAAATGGAATAACCCTGAATGATAGCACATCTGTTTACAATACAGTTTCCTGAATAGTTTAAGCTCACTGTTGATACCTACTGCTCAGGAAAAAAGAAATGATCCCTTTCAAAATATCACTACTAGATGATGATGCACCTGGTCACCCAAGGTATCTGATAGAGACTGATAATTAGATTCAAGTTCTCATGCTTGGTAACATGACATTCATTCTGCAGATCATGGATCAAATAATAATTTGGAGTTTCAAATCTTATTATTTAAGAAACACATTTCATAAGGCTGTAGCTGCCATAGATAGTGATTCATCCCTCTGATTGACCAGGGAAAGATCAATTAACAACCTTCTGGAAAGGAGTCACCATTCTAAATGTCATTGAGAACACTGGTGATCTGTGGGAAGAAGTGAAAACATCAGCATTAACAGAAATTTGGAAAAAGTTGATTCCAAATCTTGTAGATGACTTTCCATGGGGTTACAAAAGTCTGACACCAGTGAGTGACTGCACACATATGCATCAGAATCTTGGAAGGATTAAATGGGAGAATGAATGTACATTTCCTAGGGCAATGCTTAATCCATAGTAAGTGTCCAAAAAAGTCTGTTAATGTTAATATCAAACATTTTTAAGTTGCAGCAGGCAGCTTACATCTTCCAATGAGTCATCAACACAATCAGCATGGCCTTCCCAGCACAGCGAAAAAGTGTGTGGACAATGGGCTGGAATTTTCATCAAGGTTCAGAAATTGATCTTATGTGAGTGCTGACTTGTCTTCTATTACAATGTTGCCAGGAAGAAATCAGTGTCATCTTGGGATGAAGGAGGAAAAGAAGCATCACTGCCAGAATAGCTATAAAGAAAAAGCAAGAAACAAGCTATGCTGGAAAGAGCCTCACTCATCTGAGAGAGTTGATATAAAAAAAGTGATTGGATTCTGAGGGTACCATGGGCAAGATATCTCTTTTAGTTTCATGTCAGATACCTCATTTGTAAAATGGGAATAATTTTAGTACCTAATACACAGATTTGTCATAAAGATAAGATACATGTAAAGCATTTAGAAGACAATAAATGCCGAATCCTTATCAGATATTGTTGATAATACCTGGATCAAGTGCAGTAAGTGTCAAAGTAGCTCCACAGTAGTAGGGGTAGGAAAGGAGAGGATGGGGATTTTTACTTCTTCATTTCTGATTTCTGTCATCATTTTGATAATATCCCTTTTTGTTAGTTCAGTTCCTTGTAGAAAGCATTTATGGAGGGCCAGCTGTGTGCCAATCAGTGTGCAAGATTTTGTAGAAGACTAAAAGGAAGAGCAAGGAATATGAGGCATCATTTCCACCTCCAGGGAGTCCTTTACCTGGGGGAAAAAAAAATACACTTTATGCAATATGTCCTTGTCTGTTACAGACATTTGGTATTGTGCTAGCTCAGGCAAGGAGAGAACAGGAGCAGGATATACACTCTGCTCTAAGCAACCATCCAGGATGACATGAGGGCATGCATTTCAGGTAAGAGGATATCAGGAGAAAAGTCAGAGGGGCTTGGCCTAGTGGCATAAG
Organism: Oreotragus oreotragus; assembly: GCA_006410675.1. Taxonomy (NCBI): domain Eukaryota; kingdom Metazoa; phylum Chordata; class Mammalia; order Artiodactyla; family Bovidae; genus Oreotragus; species Oreotragus oreotragus. The sequence continues at coordinate 469,594 of SJYX01012534.1, read as the reverse complement.
TTGGGGTGTGTGTATGAGGAGACCAATCTGGCTAAAAATGAAGGTTTCAGCTTGAGGGGCTGCTGTAGTAATATGAGCTGGGCAGAGGGTCAAGTGGTGCCTGCAGACCCCATATTCATCACTGAAGTACTGAAATCTGTCCATGCATTCATCAACCAGGGACAAGCCATCCCCACCACAAGAAGTTCCCCAAACACAGAACAAAAGATGAATGCCCAGAACTACCAGGGCCCTCCAGGGCCAGCATGCTCTAGCACTATGACCAGTGACCAATTTTGATTGGCCAGTGAAAGATCATCTCAATTGTTAGTGTACAGAGATCTCTAGGGCCAGGCTGGGGAGACTGTGCTTTATTCTGGAAATCACAGAGACTCATTGGCAGTCTGCTGCCCTTAAAAATTCCCTTTGTCATTCAAAGATGCAGCAGGACAAAGCTTTCTGCTGCAGGGAATGTGCCTCATCCAGACTCAGCAATAGGCGTTTGCTCTTTTCTACTGGTTTCCTATATGAACTCAAAAGCCGTGCCATAGATGCCCACATGGAGGTCCCCTCCCCCAGCACCAGACAACAGAGACGCTCAGCAGCTAACTTCTCGCAATCCCAAGTTCGCCAGTATGCTTGTTGAGCAGTCACCTCTCCCATCTTTCAGGAAGGATATTTGTTGTCACTCTGGATCTGCCTCTGCCTTTTGCTCTCTCTGTACAAATAGTTGGTTTGCCCTGCTAATTCTTTTTCAACAAATTCTGTTGTGTGTTTTTTTGTCTCTACAACCTCAGGGCTGCACGTCTCCCTGACGGATGCCCTACAAAAATCTTGATCAGTCAGTACCTTCCCTGTGGTTGAAAGCCCTCTCAGCGTCTGCCACTCTGATCTTGTCTTCTAACCTACCTTTGTGGGCAGAGAGTGTGTGTGTGTGTTGGGGGGCAGTGGGCTCACAGGGAAGGAGCAGATGCTGGTTTGTGCTAAGCTGACACATCTGTTGATGAGGATGGCGCCAACCAAGTGCTGGTTCCTTAGAGAATGGCTTGGGCCAATTGGGAAAGCTTTGAGGACAAATTGGAAATTGATTTCTGATACTTTTAAACTCAAAGAAGGAAGTGCTCCTTGTTTTCTTTAAAGAAGTCTGGGTAATTTTATCAACGAGGTTGATTATATTGGAATTTTTATTGATTCAGAAACATAATTATTTCAATTCAGAAATATATAAAATTACATTGGTTAAAACAATCTTTTTCCTATATTGCCTTTAAACAGATTATAGGATTCTTTGTTCTCATCTCTGAAGACAGTTATTGAGCAAAATCTGAATCTCCCAGCTGTTTGATTTGCTTCTTTTTCAGACTCAAGACCCACAAACGGTGCTGGGTTTTTTTGTTTTCTTTTTTCCTTCTCCAGCATTTCAGGACGAGGAAATTTGAAGAAGGCAGAGCTTTCTGGCAAATCCTTTGAAGATCCACTGAAAGGATGATCAGAAACTATCTTCCAGGTAAACAGAATCCAGGAAGATGAGCATGCATTACAAGCTCCTTTTTATTTATCAAGCCTGAAGCTTTCTGACTATACCATTTTCTCCTCACAGCCTGTCACTCTTTCCCAGGCCAGTTTCAATCTCCTGAATTCTGTTTGAACCTCTTACAAGCATTTTTAGCTATTCTTCCTTTATTGGCTCTCATTTTTTCTATATGCTAATCATATTACTCCAAACCACTTACAAACTCCTTGAAGTCATACAAGTTCTGTCCCATCAAGGTACCCAAAGAAGTGGTCCATAGGCCCCTCCATGGCATTGACATTTACACTAATGGGAAAGGGTTCTTGTTGAAGGGGCTCAATCCAAGGAGGAGATTGGTTCAATATGTTGAACTAACATGGCCAACGAATGAGATGACTGTTTGCTGCAATTATATTGTTACTGTCTTTGTTTAAATGCATGACTAAAGGTGCGACTCCACATATCTATTTTCTTGGAAACTCAGCATTGATAATCTGAATAAGATGCCAAGGAGACATAACTGGGTGCCCCAGGGGAGAGACTGCCCAGGGCAGAGGAAGGGAGACAGGACAGCATCCCAGTTAAGCACTCAAGCCCTCAGGTCAGGCTACCGGCATCTGAATCTGGATTCTGCCAGGGATTTTCTGCATGAAATTGGCAATGTCTTCTCACGCTGTGCTGTGCCAAGTCGGTCATGTTTGACTTTTTGCAATCTGATGGACTGCAGCCCAACAAGCTCCTCTGTCCATGGGATTCTCTAGGCAAGAATACTGGAGTGGGTTGCCATGTCCTTCTCCAAATGTTCTTATACATACCTTCATTTCATTGTAAGCAATCAAAAAATGATGCTAAGAACAAAGAATTCAAAAGATAGAAATTATTGCTGAAAGATACCCCCTGCTACCTTGCAGAAGGTAGCTGGATCCCACACTTGCAATTTCTGCTAATATGCGAACACTAGTTTTCCTGTTACTCTTATAAAACCACTTCAGATCTCTCTGAAGAAGCTTCACAAAGATCTGTTTCATTGTGTTGATGTATCTTGGGTATTACCACGCATATGATTTTATAAGAATCCCCCTTTTTAGAGGTGTGGTGATACAGGAAAATGGCTGTAGACTGGGATCAGGAAGACAGAACTGCCTCTGAAGCTCTGAGTACCCTTTCCCGGCAGCTGCATTTCTCTGAGATCCAATTGCCTTCACCTGTTTAACCATCACCATAATTAAAATAACAAATTTTGTGTCACCCCCTAAAGTTATTTTCTCCCTCTTTGTAATCTATTTCTCCCTCTACTCTCATCTCCCAGGCAACCACAAATGTTTCATCTCACTATTTGTATATTATTTTGCATTTCTAGGATTTTATATAAATGAAATCATACATTTTAGTCTTCTTTTAATCTGGCTTCTTTCATTCAGCATAATTATTTTGAAATTCATCTGTGTTATCTGTACAACAAGTTATTAGTTTTTACTACTGAATAGTATTTCATTGTGTGGATGTACTACATTTGTTTAACCAGTTATCTGTGGATAGATATTTGGGTTGCTTTCAGCGTTTTTTTGTTGTTGTTCTTGTTGTTGTTATTTCAAATAAAACTTCTATGAATATTTGTATATAAATCTATGTATGTTTCCATTTCGCTTGGGTAAATACATAGAGGTAGAATGGCTGGGTCGTATGGTAGGTGTTCATTTAACTTTTTAAGAAACTGACAAACTATTTTATTCCCACACACAATACATGACAGTTTCAGTTCCTCCACATCCTGTCCAAAACTGGCATGGTCAGTCTTTGAATTGTAGCCCTTCTAATGTGCTTCCCTGATGCCTTAGATGGTAAAGAATCTGACTGCAATGTGGGAGACCTGGGTTTGATCCCTGGGTCAGGAAGATCCCCTGGAGAAGGGAATGGCAACCCACTCCAGTATTCTTGCTTGGAGAATCCCTTGGACAGATGAGCCTGGAGCACTACAGTCCATAAGCTCTCAAAGAGTCAGACATGACTGCGAGATTAACACTTTCANTGGGAGACCTGGGTTTGATCCCTGGGTCAGGAAGATCCCCTGGAGAAGGGAATGGCAACCCACTCCAGTATTCTTGCTTGGAGAATCCCTTGGACAGATGAGCCTGGAGCACTACAGTCCATAAGCTCTCAAAGAGTCAGACATGACTGCGAGATTAACACTTTCACTTTCAATGGGTATCTAGTGGTATTTCACTGTGGTTTTAATTTACATTTCCCAGATGACTAATGATGTTAGGCATCTTTTTCTGTGCATGTTGGCTATTTTGATGTCTTCAGTGAAGTGAATGTTCACATTTTTGCCCTTTTCCTTATTGGTTTGTAAAAGTTCTTTATCTCATCTGGATTCAAGTCCTTTGTAATAAGTGTTGTGAAGGGGCTTGCCTAGTGGCTCAGTGGTCGAGAATCTGCCTGCCGATGCAGGAGACACTAGTTTGATCCCCTGACCTGGGAAGATGCCCTTTGCCACAAAGCAACTAAGCCCGTGCACTACAACTACTGAGTCTGTGCCCCACAGCAGGAGAAGCCGCCACAATGAGAAGCCTTTGTACCACAACTAGAGAGTAGTCCCTGCTTGTCTCAACTAGAGAAAAGCTCGTGCCACAGCGAGGACCCAGCATAGCCAAAAAAGAAAAAATGTGCTGTGAGTGTTTCCCCCCGAATGTGGCTTCAGTTCAGTTCAGTCGCTCAGTCGTGTCTGACTCTTCGCGACCTCATGAATCGCAGCACGCCAGGCCTCCCTGTCCATCACCATCTCCCAGAGTTCACTCAGACTCACGTCCATTGAGTCCGTGATGCCATCCAGCCATCTTATCCTCGGTCGTCCCCTTCTCCTGCCCCCAATCCCTCCCAGAATCAGAGTCTTTTCCAATGAGTCAACTCTTCCATTGAGGTGGCCAAAGTACTGGAGTTTCAGCTTTAGCATCAGTCCTTCCAAAGAAATCCCAGGGTTGATCTCCTTCAGAATGGACTGGTTGGATCTCCTTGCGGTCCAAGGGACTCTCAAGAGTCTTCTCCAACACCACAGTTCAAAAGCGTCGATTCTTCGGCGCTCAGCTTTCTTCACAGTCCAACTTTCACATCCATACATGACCACAGGAAAAACCATAGCCTTGACTAGGCGGACCTTAGTCGGCAAAGTAATGTCTCTGCTTTTGAATATACTATCCAGGTTGGTCATAACTTTTCTTCCAAGGAGTAAGCGTCTTTTAATTTCATGGCTGCAGTCACCATCTGCAGTGATTTTGGAGCCCAAAAAAATAAAGTCTGACACTGTTTCCACTGTTTCCCCATCTATTTCCCATGAAGTGATGGGACCGGATGCCATGATCTTCGTTTTCTGAATGTTGAGCTTTAAGCCAACTTTTTCACTCTCCTCTTTCACTTTCATCAAGAGGCTTTTTAGCTCCTCTTCACTTTCTGCCATAAGGGTGGTGTCATCTGCATATCTGAGGTTATTGATATTTCTCCCGGCAATCTTGATTCCAGCTTGTGTTTCTTCCAGTCCAGCGTTTCTCATGATGTACTCTGCATATAAGTTAAATAAGCAGGGAGACAATATACAGCCTTGACGTACTCCTTTTCCTATTTGGAACCAGTCTGTTGTTCCATGTCCAGTTCTAACTGTTGCTTCCTGACCTGCATACAGATTTCTCAAGAGGCAGGTCAGGTGGTCTGGTATTCCCATCTCTTTAAGAATTCTCCACAGTTTATTGTGATCCACCCAGTCAAAGGCTTTGGCATAGTCAATAAAGCAGAAATAGATGTTTTTCTGGAACTCTCTTGCTTTTTCCATGATCCAGAGGATGTTGGCAATTTGATCTCTGGTTCCTCTGCCTTTTCGAAAACCAGCTTGAACATCAGGGAGTTCACGGTTCACATATTGCTGAAGCCTGGCTTGGAGAATTTTGAGCATTACTTTACTGGCGTGTGAGATGAGTGCAATTGTGCGGTAGTTTGAGCATTCCTTGGCATTGCCTTTCTTTGGAATTGGAATGAAAACTGACCTTTTCCAGTCCTGTGGCCACTGCTGAGTTTTCCAAATTTACTGGCATATTGAGTGCAGCACTTTCACAGCATCATCTTCCAGGATTTGAAACAGCTCAACTGGAATTCCATACCTCCACTAGCTTTGTTCTTAGTGATGCTTTCTAAGGCCCACTTGACTTCACATTCCAAGATGTCTGGCTCTAGATTAGTGATCACATCCTCATGATTATCTGGGTCGTGAAGATCTTTTTTGTACAGTTCTTCTGTGTATTCTTGCCACCTCTTCTTAATATCTTTTTATTTTCTTAATGATGGCTTTCAAAAAGCAGAAAGTTTTTATTTTGATGTAGTCTGATTTGTCATTTTTTCTTTTATAAGTCATAATTTTTGTCTTCTAAGAATCATTTGTATAACCCAAGATCACAAATATATGTTATATTTTCTTCTACAAATTTTGTGCTTTGGGGCTTTATACTTAGGTCTGCAATCCATTTTGAATTAATTATTTTGTATGATGTAAAGGAAAGATCAATGCATATTACTTTATACCACATAGCAATCTGGACTTTCCTTTCCCAGTTGAATTTCCTCAAAATCTTTGTCATAAATCAATTGATCAAATATGTGTAGTATATTTCTGGACTACCTATTCTGTTTATTTGATCTATATGTCTGTCTTTCCACCAGTATCAAACTGTTTTGTTTGATGAAGCTTGATTACTGAAACCAAGCAAGATAAATCCTCCAATGTTGGGGTTTTCTTTAATTGTTTTGGATATTCTAGGTATTTTGCATTTCCATATAAATTTTGAGTTCATATGAATTTATATAGAATGTCCATATATATTTTAACTTGCCAACTTCTACAAAAATGCCTGCAGGAATTTTGATTGCGATTACATTGAATATGGGGAAGAACTGTGATGTAATGATAGTGAATTTTCCAATCCACAGAATAAAACAATATACTTTTCCATTCATTTAGGTCTCTATTTCTATTAGCAGTTTTTTAGGTTCAGTGTCAAGGTTTTGGACTTCTTTGTTATACGTTCTTACATAGTCAATATTTTGGGGTAACACCCTCAATGTGTTTTTTGAAATCTTTCTTTCTACAGAGTTGCTGCGCTTCTGCTTAGTCACTGAGTCGTGGCTTTGCAGCCCCACGTCCTGTAGCCTGCCAGGCTCCTCCGTCCAGAGAAGAATACTTGAGTGGGTGGCCATTTCCTTCTCCAGGGGATCTTTGCCACTAGTGCCACCTGGGAAGCCCCACGTAGTTGCTGTAGGTATATAAGAATAAACTTTCTTTCTTTTTGTACATTAACCTTATACCTCATACCATTGCTAAATTCATTAATTAATTTTAGTACTCACTTTTGTAGCTTCCCTGGTATTTTCTACATGAACAATCATATCATCTGCAAATAAGGAGTTCTACTTCTTTCCAGTCTTTCCAGTATTGATTTTATTTTCTTGCCTTAGAAAAACTACCTCTAGAAAAATTTGAACAGATGTGGTGAAGGTGAGCATTCTTGTCCTGTCCCTAGCTTAGGAGGTAAAACATCCAGTATCTCACCAATAAGTATGATGTTTACTGTTTCTTTGTTTGCTTTTAGATATAGACACTCAGATTGAAAATTTTCTCTTATAGTCCTACTTTGATGAGAGATTTTTTTAAAAAATTATGAATGAGTGTTTAATTTTGTCAAATTCTTTTTCACATCTAATAATTCATATTGTATTTTTCTTCTTTAATTTCATTAACATGATAGATTATGTTGATTGATCACATATTAAACTAAACTTGCATTCTTGGGATAAGCCCTACTTGGTTATGACACATTTTCTTTTTTATAGATTGCTGGACTCAACCCCATTATTTTGTTAAGGATTTTTGCATCTATATTCATAAGAGATACGGGTCTACAATTTTCTTTTCTTTGCTACATCTTTGTTAGAGTTTGAAATTGAAGGTACACTGACTTCAGAAGACGAGTTAAGCATTGATCCTTCTTCTTCTATTTTTTGAAAAACTTGTGTAATATTAGTGTTACTTTTTTCTTCATTGTTTTATATAATTCACCAGGGAATCTGTGTGCATTAGTTTCTTATTGCTGCTGTAGCAAATGACCACAAACTTAGTGGCTTAAAATAATATAAATCTCACCCTTATGCCTTTCTTACTCACAGTTAAGGACCCCATGATTACATTGGGCCCATCTGGCTATTCTAGGATACTCTTTCTACCTTAAGGTCAGCTGATTAGAAACGCTAATCCCTTCTGCTATAAAGTAGACAAATTCCAGAGATTCTGATGTAGACATGTTTGGAAAGCCACTGTTCTGCCTAGTATACAGTTTCAGGCTGGAGTTTTGTGTGTGTATGTGTGTGTGAGATTGGTTTAATGTGGTTTTCAATTTTTTAAATAGACATAGCATTATTCAGTTTTTCTGTTTTTTTTTTTTTTGTCAACTGTAGAGAGTTATATTTTTCAAAAAATTCTCTGTTTCACCTAAATAGATTTATTGATTTAAACTTGTTTATAGTTCTCTTGTTATTCTTTTCATGTATGTAGGATCTATGGTGATCAATCTTTCATTACTAAATTGGTGAATGTGTTCTTTCTTTTTTGCTTGATCTATGAATAGTTTGTCCATTGTCTTGAACTTGTCAAAGAATGAGCTTTTTCCCATGCTGACTTTCTTTACTTTCAGCTTGCATTTTATTTCATTAATTTTTACTCCAACTTTTTTTTTCTTCCTTCTAATAACTTAAGTTTGCCTCTTAAGTTGAAACTCTATGGATGATGTTCAGTCTTTCTTTCCAAAAAGACTTTACTACATGTGACAAATGTTGATGTTTTGTATTTCTGTTGTTTTTCTAAAATATCATTGTATCCATTGGATGGTATGGGTCTTCTGTCTCCTTAAGTAGTTTGTAAAAACTGGAATCTGAAACAAAGATACCTCTGGACCCCAAAGTGATTTTACAATAGGAGTACTCTAACTAGAAAAAGAATGCTAGTCTTAGTCCAGAAATTTTAGAGCAGTGGTTATTATTTCCTTGCCCCCAATTCTATAATTGTTTCAACTATGTTCCAGTGAACCATGAACTCCCTGATGTTCAAGCTGGTTTTAGAAAAGGCAGAGGAACCAGAGATCAAATTGCCAACATCCACTGGATCATGGAAAAAGAAAGAAAGTTCCAGAAAAACATCTATTTCTGCTTTATTGACTATGCCAAAGCCTTTGACTGTGTGGATCACAATAAACTGTGGAAAATTCTGAAAGAGATGGGAATACTAGACCACCTGACCTGTCTCTTGAGAAACCTATATGCAGGTCAGGAAGTAACAGTTAGAACTGGACATGGAACAACAGACTGGTTCCAAATAGGAAAAGGAGTATGTCAAGGCTGTATATTGTCACTCTGCTTATTTAACTTATATGCAGAGTACATCATGAGAAACGCTGACTGGAAGAAACACAAGCTGGAATCAAGATTGCTGGGAGAAATATCAATAACCTCAGGTATGCTGATGACACCACCCTTATGGCAGAAAGTGAAGAGGAACTAAAAAGCCTCCTGATGAAAGTGAAAGAGGAGAGCAAAAAAGTTGGCTTTATTAAAGCTCAACATTCAGAAAACGAAGATCATGGCATCCGGTCCCATCACTTCATGGGAAATAGATGGGGAAACAGTGGAAACAGTGTCAGACTTTATTTTTGGGGGCTCCAAAATCACTGCAGATGGTGACTGCAGCCATGAAATTAGAAGACGCTTACTCCTTGGAAGAAAAGTTATGACCAACCTAGATAGTATGTTAAAAAGCAGAAATATTACTTTGCCTACAAAGTCCATCTAGTCAAGGCTATGGTTTTTCCTGTGGTCATGTATGGATGTGAGAGTTGGACTGTCAAGAAGGCTGAGTGCTGAAGAATTGATGCTTTTGAACTGTGGTATTGGAGAAGACTCTTGAGAGTCCCTTGGACTGCAAGGAGATCCAACCAGTCCATCCTAAAGGAAATCAGTCCTGAATATTCACTGGAAGGAATGATGCTGAAGATAAAACTCCAGTACTTTGGCCACCTCAATGGAAGAGTTGACTCATTGGAAAAGACTCTGATGCTTGGAGGGATTGGAGGCAGGAGGAGAAGGGGATGACCGAGGATGAGATGGCTGGATGGCATCATGGACTCAATGGACGTGAGTCTGAGTGAACTCCAGGAGATGGTGATGAACAGGGAGGGCTGGCGTGTTGCGATTCATGGGGTTGCAAAGAGTAGGACACGACTGAGCGACTGAACTGAACTGATGTTCCAGTTATTGAACCTTAGAGTCCAAGTTGGTTGGAAATCACATCCTGAATACTCTGTTACCCTCTTCTTCTAGCTGGGGAGAATTGTTAGAATCATCTTTACTAGTGTGTCGTGGAAGCCCAGGTCTCCAGCTCAGCTGGAACTGACTTTGTTTTTAGTGGTACCTATTTGGACTAGATCCCTGTGCTAAACAGGATGCACATGGGTTCCTAGAGTAGTCTTGTACTAGGGGATAATGATGCAGAGTAGAATCCATAGGGGGTAGAACTTGCTGTGTAGGTAAGGTATAAAGAAGGAGAAGACAAGTAGGGCCAGAAGTCAACTTCTGGGTTTCACCACAGTCTGCACAGTGAGGAGATAAGAGAACAAGTCCTTTCTTCTCTCTGAGTCTGTCCTGCCAAGAGCATGGGCAGTGTGGCCTGCAGAGCAGAGCATGGATATGAAAGCGCCTTATGGGTTATAATATGCTGGGGTGACTGCTGTCTTGCATTGCTCTCTGGTTTAACCACCCCACCTCTTGGCTCCTGTTTCTCTAGCAGCTCTTCCTTTTTCCTCACCTCCAGGGCCAGCTTCACAAGTGTGTGACCCTTCCAGTTGCATGGGACCCCACACTAAGCATGGCTTGCATGCAGTTTAATGTTCTGCTGTCAGTGCCTGGAAATTCTTCATCATTTTTATCAAGGGGCCCCATGGTTTCATTTTGCACAGAGACACCCAATTTCTGTAGCTCATTCTGTTTATCTGGAAAGTCCATTGAAGACAAAGTAGTGATCTGGTGAGTAAAAGAGGCATAGCAAGACCCAGGGGCAAAGCTCCTCAGTGGTCATAGACACAGCCAGGTGCAAGTTGGGGTGGCATGTCACGTTTCTCTGTCTCACCGAAACAACTGCCAGCAGCACCTCCCCCGCCCCTACACCTCCTTGTAAGGAGAAATTTTGGAAGGCTAAGTCATGTTTTCCCAGATATTCCTCACCATACACCTGCCCCAACAGCTCCCCCAGCACTCATTCACATCCAGCAACCCAAGAATCAGCAGCATCCATATGGTGCATCCTCTATAAATGAAAGCTCTTTTAATTAGTGATGGGGCACCTAAAATAATTTCAGCAGATGCTTCTATTTCATGCAAACAGGCACATGTCTTTGCAATTGGGCAATATTGTTCTAATTATATCATAGCCTGCAGCCCAACTGGGTATGTCTCTCAGACAGCCTTTCTGAGCAAGAGTACGTGGGTGGGGGAGATCTATTTTGTTCACTCACCCACACACACACACACTATGATGTCTCCTTTAAATATTTAATGTTTGTTAATTGTAGTTTTGTTTTGTTTTTCACTCTTTTGCTTTTCAAGTGCTTTCTACAGTCAGGAAGGAAGGGACGGAAAGGAGATAGTTATTCAGCACTAGAGTGGGTGAGGGGATGAGGCTTGGGGATTTTCCTTCTTTTTATAATTTTCTTAAAAAGCACAAGCCTACTTCAAGGAGGTTACAGAGCATACTATGTGATGCAAAGATTCCTTTCACTCTCCCTGATATTCTGGGATTCTTATGACAGAGATGGGAGGACTGTTTGCTATAATTAAATCCCCCCGTAGAGGGATGGGAGCGCGTGTGGTCTCTGAACAGACTGGGTTTGTGTCTGGAGGCATCAGCATGGTCTGTCTAGTTCTTGGCATGCAGTGCAAGAGGGACCTATAGTCTTGTTGTGCTCGGGAAGCTGTATTGTCTGGCTCCATGAGATGCTGGTTGCATTTGTTCACTTAAAATTTCCAGCTCACCGTCTATCTTCTGAGCACATAGTAGGACCATGCTTCTGTCCTTCTTTGAAGGCTTCTATCTGGTGCTGTATATACTTCAGTACATCCTTCTATATGGGACTGTGTAATTGACTTTAGCCAATTAAATATGACTGGGTATGAACTGTGTTCCTTACAAGTAGAACACTTCAAGAGCCAGACATCCTCAGTGGTCACAGAAGCGCATATCAAGATAAAGCTTCTGTCACCCTGGTTCCCCGAGTCTAATCTCCAGAACTCTCCTATGGGCCAAGGACACTTGTGTTGTATTACATCACTGAGATTTTGAAATGTTTTGTTGGTGGAGCAAAACCTGGTTTATCCTGACTAATACAAGAGTGACTAAAGATAGCCCAGTTTCACTCTCTGGGGAGTTCCCAAGGGGCCCCTCACCTGAGGAAAAGAAGGGCTCCTGGAGGAACCACGTGGGGATTGGCAGTACAGAAACAAGTGAGAGGACTTACTGATGTACACCCATCTTAGGAACACTTCTCTCTTGTGCTGGTACCTAGGAATAGCCAACCATGATGCTCCCAGACTATTCTGGGCGACAAAGAACAGCTAGACTCTGGGGGTACAGATATGATGACCCATTACATGTTGAGGAGCAGGCTAAACAAAGCATGGTTAAAGCTTCCCCGGGAAAGCCCAGGGTCTCCAGGCGGACCTAACAGCCTGTCTTCCCAGGTCCTATCCTTTGCGCTCTGACCCAGCCCTCAAGACAGGCTGTGGCACCTCCGAGGACAGCTGGAGGAGGCACCAGATGTCCCCTCCTGGTAGAGGTATCCCGAGGATGGCCTAGCTTGTTTCCCCTCCCTCTTGGTTGCGTAAGTACAGGATTTCTCGGAGAAGTGTCTATGATCTGGCAGACTCACTTGCTTTCTTGGTGGTCATCCTCAGATGACCTCCAGGGCCCAAGGCAAGTTCAAGGTTAAAACTTCCTGCTCCTGCCATAGCTCACCTGATGTTGCTCTGGGAACCACCATTAATGAACTCTTTGCTTATAGGAAAAGTAATCTGGGCCTCAAAGAACAGATAAACGAGACTCTTTTGAACATTTCTCCATCTGTAAGACAGGGAGCCTTGTGAGTATTTATAATACTATCTGAGTCCAGGTGGTGCTAGTGATAAATAATCTGCCTGCCAATGAAGGAGATGAAAGAGATATGGGTTCAATCTCTGGGTTGGGAAGATCCTCTGAAGAAGGAAATGGCAACCCACCCCAGTATTCTTGCCTGAAAATTTCCATGGACAGAGGAGCCTGGTAGGCTACAGTCTATAGGGCCACAAAGTGTCCAACATGACTGTGCACAGCATATATGCTGCTGCTGTCACGTCAGTCGTGTCTGACTCTGTGCAGCTCCATAGATGGCAGCCCTCCAGGCTCCCCCATCCCTGGGATTCTCCAGGCAAGACACTGGAGTGGGTTGCCATTTCCTTCTCCAATGCATGGAAGTGAAAAGTGAAAGAAGTCGCTTAGTCGTGTCCGACTCTTAGCGACCCCACGGACTGCAGCCCACCAGGCTCCTCCGCCCATGGGATTCTCCAGGCAAGAGTACTGGAGTGGAGTGCCATTGAGAGTGCCTCATATTTTTAACCAAAGCTGGATACAAACAAAAATGGGAAAAAAAAAAAAAAGAAAAGTGAACTTCTTTTTTTAAACTTTTTCAGCCATGCACTTCAATCTTCTTAATTACCAAGATTGTAAAAGTAATGCTGTCAAAGTTAGATAAAAGCAAGGAGACACGTTAACTTTTCCTTTCAGTGACACATAATGTATTTTAAATGGTGTCTCTATGTAAACAGGCTGGGTCTCATCCCACACAGAGGACTTCATGTTCTGTCCTCACGGCAGAATGTTGAGAGAACAGGTCTTCTGCAGTATGGGCATCACCCATCAGAATCTGATCTTTTACTTTTTTTCAGTCTGAATTTGACGTACTGAGAGCTGTTGTAAAAAGTACCCCAGAAACCTCCTTCAGTCTTGCTCAGAGATAGAGGCTGGATGAGATGACCTCTCAAGGAATCTCACAGCCTGAATGAATAACACGTGTGTCTGTTCAGTTGCTAAGTCATGTCTGACTCTTTGCTGCCTCGTGGATAGTAGCCTGCCAGGCTCCTCTGTCTATGGAATTTTCCGCACAAGAATACTGGATGGGTAGCCATTTCTTTCTCCAGGGAATTTTTCCGACCGTGGGATTAAACCCATGTCTCTTTCATCTCTTACATTGGCAGGCAGATTCTTTACCACTAGCACCACCTGGGAAGCCCAAATAATGTATAATTAGGATAAAAAGTGAGAAACTATTGGAATTTGCACGTTCATGCTTTCCTCTCTCCTACCTGACATAGAGTTCAAAGGAGATTTGTTAGACAATAACCCAACTCATCAAAGTTTTTGGCGTCTTAATAGGGTGGACACACAAAAATGCTAGTGGTTTCAGGACAGCATCACCAGGAAGTTTATTTTGCACTCAGTCTCTCACTGTTAGGGAAGGCAGAAGACAAATACATTTCAAACTGTGAATTGGGCTGAGTTAGACGTGTCCAGCTAATGTGAGAGTGCAGATGGGGCAAGCAGTTCTGACCCTTTGGATGAATGGACCTCAATCTGAATATTTGAAAGAAGTGGAAATTAAGTGACAAGGGAATGATGCAGCAGCATCCCTGATACTGAAAAAGCTTTTCCCTGCCAGGCGGGGCCCTGGCAAGGAAGTGGCAGGAGGGGATGCTGGAGAGGGCCAGCAGTCAAGTACCAAAGACAAACATGCCAGCGAGGGTGGGCGATTTCCTCCTAAAGCAGTGGGAGGCTGGGGAAAGATTTTAAGCAGGGAGGAGGCACGGTCAGATGAGACACACCTCTCTCTAGCTCCGCATGGAGAATGGCTGTAGGACAGCGACGGTCCTGCAGTCCTGTAGGAAGGAGGAGGCAGTCCTGTAGGAAGCTCCTGTACTGTACCAGGAGAGGGGGCCAGACCTGGGGGTGGGGGAGAAGCAGGGAATCAGGACAGAATCTGAGGATACATGATGAAGGATGAGCATTCTTTTGCCTTTACCCTTTCTCAGGGAAGAAGCATGTCCGAGTAGTAAGCCTGCCTGTGTTGAGCTGGATGTATTTGCAGTTCAGTTCAGTAACATCTACACTGGGGGACTTTCAAGGCCCTCAGCCCATACGCTCTCAGAGCAATTGGCTAGCCTCAGCTGAGAAGTGCCTCCCTCTGCCCAGCCCATGTGGCTCTCCCCGGTGCCCTGCAAAGGTGTCTCCCAGCCATGGCTGCTGCGCCGTTCTTACACACTGGGTTTCAGCCTTGCATCACAGCTGCCACTCTGCGGTTCAGAGGATCGCCCCTACCAGCTCCAGGATGCCTGGTCAGCTGCCCAGAGGAAGCAGTGAAAGGTGGTGTCAAACAAACCAGTCTAAACTTCCAGATGGAAACTGAGTTCCCATCCTGATGGTCCATAACTCCCCCTTGCCCTGAGCCCAGTTCACTTCAGGGAAATGGAAAGCTCAGCCTCTCTTACAGTGTCATTTGGAACAGTGATTCTAAGCTCTTGTTATTGTTTAGTTGCTAAGTCATGACCAACTCTTTGCTGATGCCATGGAGAGTAGTACTCCAGGCTCCCCTGTCCATGAGATTATTTCCCAGGCAAGAATACTGGAGTGTGTACCATTTCCTTCTCCAGGGAATCTTCCTGACCCAGGGATCAAACTCATGTCTCCTGCATTGGCAAGTGGATTCTTTACTCCTGAGCCACTGGGGAAGCCCGCAAAACATCACAAATCATTGGGTGGGAATTGAACCTGGGCCTCCCATGTGGCAGGCAAGAATTCTACCACTGAAGCAATGGTAGAATCAATGCTGTGATGCACTGATATCTTCTTGGGCTTGTTAAAACACAGGTGGCTGGGTCCCACCTCCAGAGAGAGACTCTGATCCAGTAGGCCGGGGGTGGGGCCTGATAATCTGCATTTCCAACAACTTCCCAAGTCATGCTGATGCTGCTGGCTGGGGACCAGACTTCGAGAACCATATTTTCCACTTCACATCTTCTGAGAGCAGTTTTTAGTCATGCCATCTGGGGTGCTCAGCCCTTTAAAATAGAGAAAGCAGAAGAACTGCCCTATTTCAGCTGGTGAATGTAGGATCCAGGCGGACATTCACCCATGTGCTCCTGGCTGGTGGCTCTGGGCAGGCTCTGAGGGCAGCAGGGCTGGCTGGGAGAGGCTGGGAAATCAGTGCACAGTCAAGGCAGACATGAGCTCTTGGATCTCTGGGGCTGTCCTGCAGAGCTGCAGAGCCACTCTGCCTTTTCTTGCTTCTCTATCCCCTATTCAGTCTCCTCTCTCCTGATATGTGGGGAAATCAATGCCTGCAAGGTATTAGAAAAGCCATCGAATTGCCCTTACCTGCCACCAGGTGACACCTGATATTGATTGAGCTTATGAAAGTGATTCACAGGTTTGCTGAAGCCTGGAAAAGATCAAATGTTATGAGCCTCATGATCTCATCTTCCTTCTCTACTCTCAGCTAACACTAGAGGAGGTAATTGGGAAATAATAGACCGAAGAAGCTTTTTTGGTGTGCTCACAAGGAGAACAAAATACAGGAGAATCATTTCACTGGGAGAGAAGGGATTCTAGTATCATTTGTTTTTATTTAGGGCAGTTTTCTCTTTAAGTGCAACATCCTCTGGACTTGACCATTATGGAACAATATTTTTAATGGAGCCAGTAAATCAATGAAAAAATTACCATGGATGGAAGCTTTCTATGAATGTGCCAATTGTTGTGTACCAGCCAGTTTGCTTAGAGGTGGGAAGGCTGGTGTCTGCCACGGGTCTGTGCTAAGGCTGCCCAGCCACATGGAGGGCACACCCACTTTTGGGTAGAAGTACTGGTAATAAGACAAATATGTACTAACTTGTAGCTTCAGGAAATTTCTACATCTCTGTGTCTTTACTTATAATAATAAGTTATAAATGTATTTGGTAGGGTTGCTTTGCAAACCGAAATGATAGAAAGCAGCCAGCACTTGGCAGCAAAGGTTGGGTGTTGCTGTCATATTTTTAGGGTTTTAAAAGTAACAGCACCTGACATAGCAGCTGTAGCCAGAGAGAAGGGTGCTCATTTACTGAATGGCATGGCACCATGGTGACCTGCGGTCTCTGTACTGTTCTTTCTTCTTGGACACACTGGAAGATCACAGCCCCACCTTCCTCTGCAGTTAGTTTAGAACCACATGACAGAACTGTGACCAGTGGGATGAGCTGGCTCTTGGCTTGCACTTACAAAAATTTTACAAAAGTTTCCCAACCTTTCTTTCCTTGCTGCACTGACCTTGAGATCACATATTCTGTGTGCTTTGGCTATAAGATGGACGAGGGCTACCAGACCTGCATTACAAGTTATCTGAGGAATAAATAAACCTTTTCATGTTAAGACCCCCAGACTTTGGAGTTTGTTATTGAAGCATTCTGTATGCTATACTGACAAACACAAATGCATCCTATGTGTTAAGCAGTAAACTAGACACATGAGTAAGTAATATGGCCTCATTTAATCTTCATGAAAACACTGCATGGCTGCTCTTCCGCCTCACCTCTTGGCTTACTGCCTCAATCCTCCCCTGAAAACATGATTTGTGTTGGTACCTACTATTCTACAGCAAGTTGCTGTCGTTGAGAAAGAAAAAGTCTTAAAACTGTAGTCTTGTCTCAAATTTCTTTCTTTTTTATTAGTAGAGGATATGTCTGCCTTCATTTAACCATCATGAAGTTTCGTGTTCTTAACCATGCAATTTCCGTAGCAGACTCTCTGTTGATAGTTCATGATTGGTGTATCTTATTTCTAGATTGCTCCTTTATCATTTTGTGTGATTATTCTTTGTTTTCCTATTATGTTGCCATATATAATATTTTGAGTAAAATAACTATTGCAACATTAGCTTTCTTTTGTTTACAATTTGATTAAATGCTGTTATTGGACATTTCCATTTGAAAATTTAGTTAAATGCTGTTATTTGTTAGGTGCCACCATTGTGTTAACTAACATAATAAAATAGTATTCCCAGTTACTTTATATGGTTTTCTATATGGCTTGCATAATCTGCTTTGGAGTTCCAAATGCAATTTATAGCTTCTAAGTACAAACACATTTTCCTCCCTTGCATTTCCTAATATTACTCCATGACTGTGTGTTCTTTAGATGACAGACAGGTGCACTTTGGAAGATGGCTGATAGAAGGGAGTCCTTACATGGTTCTCTTCGGCTTGGAACCTGGACAAGTGAAAAGGTGACCTCTGAGAAGCATGCACTGTTGGCACCCCTTGTCATGACCAGGAAGCCAATGCTATGCTGATATTTGCATCATAAACTGCCTGGTTCTTGAAAGAGGTACCCTTCACTGTGGTGGTGTAGTCACTAAGCCATGTCCGACTCTTGTGACCCCATGGACTGTAGCCCGCCAGGCTCCTTTGTCCATGGGATTCTCCAAGCAAGAATACCGGAGTGGGTTGCCTTTCCTTCTGCAGGGGATCTTACCAACCCAGGAATTGAACCCAGGTCTCCTGCATTGCAGACAGATGCTTTACCGACGGNCGACTCTTGTGACCCCATGGACTGTAGCCCGCCAGGCTCCTTTGTCCATGGGATTCTCCAAGCAAGAATACCGGAGTGGGTTGCCTTTCCTTCTGCAGGGGATCTTACCAACCCAGGAATTGAACCCAGGTCTCCTGCATTGCAGACAGATGCTTTACCGACGGAGCTATGAAGGCAGCCCTTTACTGTAGAGTTGTACAGTAGAGGAGAAGCGCTGTTGCTCTCTGTGCCCAGCAATGATCCTTTGATCTTTCAGCTAATTTTGAGATGATGCCATTATTAATTGTCCTAATACCTTTCAGAGGAAATCTGAGAAAATGCCTTCTTGTACCTAACACAAATCTTTGGAACATGATAATAATATATTACTTAATATATTATTAATAAACCCCATGTCTGGTTTAACTAAAATGATGTGGATAAAACTCTCAATTTTATTTCCACTGTGTGTGTGTGCTTAGTCACTCAGGTGTGTCGGACTCTTTGTGACCCCAATCAACCATAGCCCTCCAGGCTCGTCTGTCCACGGGGATTCTCTAGGCAAGAATACTAGAGTGGGTTGCCATGCCCTCCTCCAGGGGATCTTCCCAGCCCAGGGATAGAGCCCAGGTCTCCTGCACTGCAGGCGGGTTCTTCACCATCTGAGTCACCAGGGAAGCCCTGATTCCCACTACATAGATAATATTCACTATATAATCAAGAAAAAATAGTATACATCATGTACTATGTACATGAATTCCACTCCATGGGGAAAGAAAATGGTTTGGAATACTTGACTTTGTTCATGCATGAGTGCTTGTGTCCATAGTCCCCATATCTTGCATTTCCCTGTTTATCTGTTTATTTGTTCATTGTTTATCATCTAAATCCCCTCGTCACAAGAATATATATCTCAATACCCACAACTGAGGTTTCCATAGATTCATATGCAATTTAGGTAATATGAACAGATCTCTTGTATGCCCAGTTTCCTCTTGCATTTTACAGAACTATAGGCTCATATCACACTCAGAATACTGACACTGATGCAGTCCACCAATTTTATTCAGATTCCCCTGGTTTTACTTGTACTTGTGTGTGTGTGTGTGCATATACGTGAATTACATTCAATACAGTTTTATCATTTTTGCGTTGGCTTGTGTACCTACCACCACAATAGGGATATCAAATGCTTTCAGTGCCATAGGGACTCCTTTTATAACTACCCATTTCCCATCTATACTCCTCCCTCTACTACCTGTAATCTATCCTCCATTTTTAAGCTTTTGTTATTTCAAAAATGTTATGTAAACAGAGCATACAGTATATAACCGTAAGTATGAGATTGGCTTTTTCCTTAAAGTGACACTTGCTTAACAGAATTGACCATGTTAAAGTGCATGATCCGGGTGTACTTAGTACTATCATAGTGGGCAACCATCACTTCTACCAGATTCAAAACATTTCCATGATTCTAAAAGGTAGCTTAAACGTGTTAGTCTTCTTAAGCAGTGCTAGGGAAATTAGCTGTAAGTAGTCTTGTTCAGGCTTCAGAGACAAGGAAGCAGAGCAGGCCTCTGACCTTGCTTCTGATCTGCCTGGACACTGCCCTGACTGCGTGCCTGCTCATGAGGGCACAAGTAAAATGAGTGGCAATACAGATGAGACGGGAAGCTCGTCTTAGAATTCTTCAGCCCCCGGTCTTGGAATTCTTGAGCTCCCAGAGGAGGTCTGGCTACACACACCTGGGGCTTAAAAAAATCCTATGGCTCTCAAGACAAAACAAACAGCGTGGGGAACATGTGTATGCCCGTGGTAGATTCATGTTGATGTGTGGCAGAACCAACACAATATTGTAAAGTAAAAAAAAAAAAAAAAAAAAGAATTAATTAAAAAAAAAAAAAAGCAGTGGCATCACTTTTCCAATAAAGGTCCATATAGTCAAAAAAAAAAAAAAAGAGGGATTAATGTGAAACCTTCTCCAGTGGACCACGTTCTGTCAGACCTCTCCACCATGACCCGCCCGCCTTGGGTTGCCCTGCAGGCATAGCTTGGTTTCATTGAGTTAGACAAGGCCCTGGTCCTAAAGCCTTTGACTGTGTGGATCACAATAAACTGTGGAAACTTCTGAAAGAGATGGGAATACCAGACCACCTAACCTGCCTCTTGAGAAATCTGTATGCAGGTCAGGAAGCAACAGTTAGAACTGGACATGGAACAACAGACTGGTTCCAAATAGGAAAAGGAGTACGTCAAGGCTGTATATTGTCTCCCTGCTTATTTAACTTATATGCAGAGTACATCATGAGAAACGCTGGACTGGAAGAAACACAAGCTGGAATCAAGATTGCAGGGAGAAATATCAATAACCTCAGACATGCAGATGACACCACCCTTATGCAGAAAGTGAAGAGAAACTAAAAAGCCTGGGAGGTCATGTACACCTGTGGCGGATTCATGTCAATGTATGCCAAATCTGATACAGTACTATAAAGGAAAATAAAGTTAAAAAAAAAAAAGAAAAGAAAAGAAAAAGAAAAAAGAAAAGAAAATAGATAAGACAGCTAAAAAAAATGTTATGAAAAAAGAACAACATAATCTGAAGAAAAGCAGAGGAAGAAATTGCTAAAGAAGTAAGCAGAAATAATTAAGCCAGAACAAATAAAAAGTAAAACAAAGTAAAAAACTGATAAAAATTATTTTAAAAATCAGAAGTAAAATTAATGAATAAAAATAATGTGCAAATACTAAAAATAAGGAATGACAGAGAGAAAGTAACTATCAAAACAAAATGAAGTTTTCTAGATCTCAAAAGATGTTTTTGCACAAGTTTATGCAAATAAATTTCAAAATCTAGCTAACTGAAAAAAAAAAAAAAAGCCTATTGATGGAAGTGAAAGAGGAGAGTGAAAAAGTTGGCTTAAAGCTCAACATTCAGAAAACGANGCAGCAATACTGGAGTGCATTGCCATTTTCTTCTCCAGGGGATCTTCCCAAACCAAGGATCAAACCAGAATGTCCTGCATTGCAGGCAGATTCTTTACCACTGAGTCACCAGCCTAGTACTGCGTTTTTTACTATATTCACCACATATATTATAAATCTGTGTGTTTTACGCATTATATATACATGCTGCTGCTGCTGCTGCTGCTAAGTCGCTTCAGTCGTGTCCGACTCTGTGCAGCCCCATAGACGACAGCCCACCAGGCTTCCCTGTCCCTGGGATTCTCCAGGCAAGAACACTGGAGTGGGTTGCCATTTCCTTCTCCAATGCATGAAAGTGAAAGTGAAGTCGCTCAGTCGTGTCTGACCCTAGCAACCCCATGGACTGCAGCCTACCAGGCTCCTCCATCCATGGGATTTTCCAGGCAAAAGTACTGGAGTGGGGTGCCATTGCCTTCTCCTATATATACTGTGTATCATAGATATTTAGTGAATTAGTCAGGAAAAGCCTCTTGATGAAAGTGAAAGAGGAGAGCAAAAAAGTTGGCTTAAAGCTCAACATTCAGAAAACAAAGATCATGGCATCCGGTCCCATCACTTCATGGGAAATAGATGGGGAAACAGTGGAAACAGTGTCAGACTTTATTTTTTGGGCTCCAAAATCACTGCAGATGGTGACTGCAGCCATGAAATTAAAAGACGCTTACTCCTTGGAAGAAAAATTATGACCAACCTGGATAGTATATTCAAAAGCAGAGACATTACTTTGCCGACTAAGGTCCGCCTAGTCAAGGCTATGGTTTTTCCTGTGGTCATGTATGGATGTGAAAGTTGGACTGTGAAGAAAGCTGAGTGCCGAAGAATCGATGCTTTTGAACTGTGGTGTTGGAGAAGACTCTTGAGAGTCCCTTGGACTGCAAGGAGATCCAACCAGTCCATTCTGAAGGAGATCAGCCCTGGAATTTCTTTGGAAGGAATGATGCTGAAGCTGAAACTCCAGTACTTTGGCCACCTCATGTAAAGAGTTGACTCATTGGAAAAGACTCTGATGCTGGAAGGGATTGGGGGCAGGAGGAGAAGGGGATGACCGAGGATGAGATGGCTGGACGGCATCACGGACTCGATGAACGTGAGTCTGAGTGAACTCCGGGAGATGGTGATGGACAGGGAGGCCTGGCGTGCTGCGATTCATGGGGTCGCAAAGAGTTGGACGCGACTGAGCGACTGAACTGAACTGAACTGATAGTTAAACTCAACAATAGAGACAAACCACAAAATAATTAAATTGAACAAAAGAATTCATACCCTGTGATTCCACTTGTATTAAATTCTATTCAAGGTAAAGCTAATCTGTACTGACGGAGACAGATCTGTGGTGGCCTGGGGCTGGGAAGGCAAAGGTTGACTGCAAGTGCGTGCGTAAGTGCTAAGCCCCTTCAGTCATGTCTGACTCTATGCGACCCTATGGACTGTAGCCTGCCAGGCTCCTCTGTCATATCCCCTTCTGCGGTGATGGAATGCTTTCCAAATTCTTGATTGTGGTACTGGTTGCACAAGTGTATACATTTTAAAAACGCATCCAACAGTACAAGTTAAAGTGGTTTTATGACAGGCAAATAAAAGTTGATAAAAAGAAGGCGAGAGAGAGGCAGGGAGAGACCAAAGGAGAAGGAAAAAGAGAGAGAGGAAGAAAGAGTGAGGGAAGAAGGAAGGAAGCCACATCTAACAGTTGGTCCAGCAGAAAGGAAACTGCTGCTGCTGCTGCTGCTGCTGCGTGGCTTCAGTCATGTCCGACTCTGTGCAACCCCACAGACGGCAGCCCACCAGGCTCCCCCGTCCGTGGGATTCTCCAGGCAAGAACACTGGAGTGGGTTGCCATTTCCTTCTCCAATGCATGAAAGTGAAAAGTGAATGTGAAGTCGCTCAGTTGTGTCTGACTCAGCGACTCCATGGACTGCAGCCCACCAGGCCCCTCCATCCATGGGAGTTTCCAGGCAAGAGTACTGGAGTGGGATGCCATTGCCTTCTCCGAGAAAGGAAACTAGGGAAGTAAAATGAAATTTTCTCCTTTCCTACCGTCTCTCATAGATACGATAGCTACCCAGAAGCCAGAGAGCCAGGGGTTCTGTCAGGCAGGCCATAGAGGTCAGCCTGTTGGAGCCCAGAGCTGAATGGGGAGAGAGCGTGGGAGCAACTGTTGAATTTAGAGCACAGAGCATTTTCACCCCACATGAGGTCCTCGAAGAACCACTGGGGAGAAAAATGCTAGGTAGGAAAACAGCTCTTGTTAAATGACTTGCAAATGGGACAATCAACAACACAGGGCAAATTGATGGAAGGACCCTGTCGATACTGGAAAGTACAGTGTGATGTTGTAAAAGGGTCATCACTGCCCAGAGAGTGAAAAGTCCAGGCACTGCAGTTGAAGCCTTCTTTCTCAAGTGGCTATCTGCTCACCTGCTGAACCCTCTGTCTGATAGTCCCAGGTGACACGGGGACATGGATGTGCCCCTCGTTCTGGATGTCAGAAGCAAAGATGAAGGGCTGCTTTACATAGCCCAGTGTCCCTCAGTGATTCATTAGGTGTCTGAGATCCTTCTCTGTGCATTTATTCAGTATTTTTATTTACCTGCTGTCACTAAGTTAGGGGGATTTATACTTGAATTCAATGGATGACTGAAATGTGACATCATATATAATTTTTAATGCCAAATAGCAATAAAAATTTATGAAGTTACGGCACACTTTCATGGTTAGAGAGAAAATGTAAAGTATAATTTTTTGCATCTTTGGAAAGATTTGGTGTAATCAGAATGCTTATGTATGTCTATAAAACAGGAATGCACTGATGCTAACTGCAGTATGTAGGACTTCCTTCCTCTTCATTAAAAGGCCTCGGGGAGTTCTTATTATTGTTTTTCAGGTTTTGTCTAATTTTTCTGTTATTTATCTTCTTTCTGTCAAGCTAGCGCTTGTTTAATAACTGAGCCTAATCTAGAGGAAGTAGGAAAATTAAATTTCCATCCTTGTTAGAACTGTGTGTAAACAAAAGGTAAATAGACACTAAGAGACTAAAAGACGCACGTTTTGATGAATAAATGTTGTAACAATGATTTTGCCTTTTCCTGGACTTTTCTTCTCTTTTTAAGAAAGATTTTTAGATAAGCTCTGGGTTTTAAATCCCCTTTCAGTTCTATATTTCTGTGTTTCCATTTCATCTCATACTATATCTCAGGTTTACTGGTTTCTTATGTTTATTACCTACTTTACGCAGTCATTTTTAAAGTTTATTTTCCTCAATAAGTGATTCCTGCTTCCATGTGGGCTTTGAGGATGTAGAGAAAAAGCCTGAGATCTAAGCATGGCTCTACTGGTTTTACAGGTTTAGTTATAATTATGTTTCAACAGGCATTTCTGCTGGTTGGTTTTCACTCTTCCAACGTGAGCACTTGCTTATCTGTGGAATCTTCATAGTTGAC
Organism: Oreotragus oreotragus; assembly: GCA_006410675.1. Lineage (NCBI taxonomy): Eukaryota > Metazoa > Chordata > Mammalia > Artiodactyla > Bovidae > Oreotragus > Oreotragus oreotragus. The sequence goes on along the minus strand of SJYX01012534.1, from coordinate 444,972 downwards.
CCTTTCTATATTTCTCCTGTTTGATAATCCTGTTTTTATTTATGGCAAATGAGACCATAAATTTTTCTTTAAAGTTTCTTTGGATTAAAAATTCTGAACCTGGTGTTTGGACAATATAAATCCTTAACAAGGTATCATGGTATCTGTTTTACTATGAAAGAAACTGAGATCTTAGAGAGATTTCTTCCCTTTTTCCAGATATTTCTGCTAGTCAGTGGAGACTATATAGAAGACTAATATGCAGTGTTTTTTCCTTTTATTTGTTCAATACTTTTATCCAAATAAAAATGTTTCTGGATCTGTTTTAAGGCCTTGGAGATACAGAGATGACCAAGGTAGAAGAGTGCCCTGATGTCTAACAGTTTACATTCTAGTGGGAAGGGCAGTGACTGGGCAGACAATTAACCAGAATAAACCAGAAAAACATCAGGGTAATGGCACCCCATCCCAGTACTCTTGCCTGGAAAATCCCATGGATGGAGGAGCCTGGTGGGCTGCAGTCCATGGGGTCGCTAAGAGTCGGACACGACTGAGCGACTTCACTTTCACTTTTCACTTTCATGCATTGGAGAAGGAAATGGCAACCAACTCCAGTGTTCTTGCCTGGAGAATCCCAGGGACAGAGGAGCCTGGTGGGCTGCCGCCTATGGGGTCGCACAGAGTCTGACACGACTGAAGCGACTTAGCAGCAGCAGCAGCAGCAGCAGGGACAGATCACTTATCTGTCTTTCTCCATTGGAAGGTAAACTTGAGAACAAAGACTGTCATTCCACCACTGTATTTTGTAATACCTGGAAGAGTTCTCAACACAGAGTAAGGGTTCAATCAATATTTTCAATTAATGAAACATGTTACCAAGTAATAGAATGTGCCTGGTAGAAAATAAACTGAAGATGTGATCAGGAGGAACTAAGGGATTCTTTCAGATTGGCTAGTCAGGGAGTGCTTCACTGAAGCATTCAACATTAGAGCTGAGATCTGACTGAGAAGAGGAAGCCAGTCATGTAAATATCTGGATGAAGAACATTCTATACAGAAATGAACAGCTAGTGCAAAGGCCCTGAGGTAGGACTAGGCTTGGTGAATTTTAGTAATTTAAAAAGGTGAGTGTTGAAGCATAAGAAAAAGATGGGTAAGAGATGAGGCCAGTGCAATGAGCAAGGCAAGGTCATGTGAGAGCCAGGAGGCCCCTGGGTGGAGTTTCGGTTTTACTTTAAATGTAATGGAAGTCATTGGAAGGTTTTAGCTTCCCTGGTGGCTCAGATGGTAAAAAAAAAAAAAAAAAAAAAAAAAATCTGCCTGCAGTGCAGGAGACCCGGGTTCAATCTCTGGGTTGTGTCGGGAAGATGGCTTGGAGAAGCGAATGGCTACCTACTACAGTATTCTTGCCTGGAGATTTCCACAGACAGAGGAGCCTGGCGGGCTACAGTCTACTGGGTTGCAAAGAGACGGACACAACAGTGACTAACACTAACAAGCAGGGAACCGGGGGAATAACAACCTTTTGCAACAGTCCAGGCAAAGAAGTGGTCCAAGTTTAGATCAGAGGAGAGCAGTGAAAATGGAGGGAGGAGCCAGTGTTCCTCATTGACAGACTGCTTGTTGATGGTTGGAATATGGGGCGGTGGTGGATATTGGAGAAAATGGACAAATCAAGCATGACTCAACTTTGTGACCTTGGATTTTTAGAAAATAGGGGTGATGTTTCTTCAGATATGGAAGACTGAGACCAAAAGCTGCACCAGTTTGCTAGGGCTGCCTCAACAAAGTACTGCACACCAAGTGCCTTAAAGAGCAGAAGCTAATTGTCTGGAGACTAGAAGGGCTCGGTCGAGGTCAGAAATGACGGGTCCTTCTGAGGGCTGCAAGGGAGAAGTGGCTCTGTGCCTCTCTCTTGACTTCTGGTGGCTTGATGACAATCCTTGGCTTGTAGGTGCATCATCCTCATTTCTATGTGTATGTCCACATGGCGAGCGGGCTAGGGGCAGGGAAGAGATCTCACAGTTTCTCTTTGGACTATGTTAACTAAGGTTTGACTATTCAGTTCCATAGTGATGTCAGTTAGTATAAGAGTGTAGAGAAAGAAAGGGCAGATCACAGCTGGCAGAGTTTCATGAAAAAGTATCTCGAGGACAGGTAGAATTTTGGCAACATTAAATCTCAGATTCTCTGGGACTCCAATGCCATTGGGTAAGTAAACAGATTAGCAAATGTACTGTAACCACAGAGAAGCGTCTATTCTTTTTCCTTTCACAGAGGGGACGATTGCTGAGGAACCATGACACTTGTGTTTCCAACAGTGCTTCAACCATTTCCAGATGGAGCTGACATCCCCCCAGGAGGAAATGCTGACTTACAAATATCCCTTACTTACCAGTGAGACCATCCCTCCTCCAGGCTCATTAAAGGAGCAGGTCTCTTCTGCTATTGGTTTAGTCAAGCCCATGTCCAGGAATATGAAATGAGGATAATGGGGAAAACAAACCCCCTGTATTGGGAAGGACTCCTAGCTCCAGCATGGGGTAGATAGGATTTAAGGGACTGGCTAAAAATTCTAGTCTGATCATGCCATTTCCCTGACTAAAGACATTTAAGTGCTGCCCATTGCTATTAGAAAATAGCACCGCTCCACCCCCACCCCCTGCCCAGTCCTAAACTTTGCCTAGAAAATCTTGCATGTGCTGGTCTTGCTAATTCTTTCTCTTCTGTGAATTCTAGCCTCACTGGTTTTTCTTTTAGTTCCCCCACCTTCCCCACACAGCTTACTCCCTTTTGCATCAGGGACTTCCAATGCACCTCTTCCCAGGTGGCTCTGAGATAAAAGATCTGCCTGCCAATGCAAGAGACACAGAAGACAGGTTCAGACCCTGGGTTGGAAAGATCCTCTGGAGAAGGAAATGGCAATCCATTTCAGTATTCTTGCCTAGAAAATCCCATGGACAGAGAAGCCTGGTGGGCTACAGTTCGTGGGGTCACAAAGAGTCAGACATGACTGAGCACGCCCGCACACACTTTGAATGCACTTCCCTGGTCTCCCCTGTAAATCCGAGTTTTCTTACTCTCCCTTTAGGCTTCCCAGTTGGCGCTTGTGGTAAAGAATCCACCTGCCAGTGAAGGAGACACAAGAAACGTGGGTTGATTCCTGGAGTAGGAACTGGCACCCTATTCCAGTATTCTTGTCTGGAAAATTCTTGCCAGGGCCGAGGAGTCTGGCGGGCTACAGTCCATGGGGTTGCGAACAGTTAGACGGGACTGAATATACACACAGTAGCCTCCCTCTACTCCAACTTATAAATTCCACGTAGCCTCCAGATGACTGAAGTACCTGAGTTTTCAGGGCACCTCAGAAACGTGTTTCATCCTCATTTGACAGCTTACACTCGTCTACTGCTTCTTTTTGTAATATCTAAAGGCAGAGGAATCAGAGATCAAATTGCCAACATCCCCTGGATCATGGAAAAAGCAAGAGAGTTCCAGAGAAACATCTATTTCTGCTTTATTGACTATGCCAAAGCCTTTGACTGTGTGGATCACAATCAACTGTGGAGAATTCTCAAAGAGATGGGAATACCAGACCACCTAACCTGCCTCTTGAGAAATCTGTATGCAGGTCAGGAAGCAACAGTTAGAACTGGACATGGAACAACAGACTGGTTCCAAATAGGAAAAGGAGTACATCAAGGCTGTATATATTGTTACCCTGCTTATTTAACTTCTATGCAGAGTACATCATGAGAAACGCTGGAATGGAAGAAACACAAGCTGGAATCAAGATTGCCGGGAGAACTATCAATAACCTCAGATATGCTGATGACACCACCCTTATGGCAGAAAGTGAGGAGGAGCTAAAAAGCCTCTTGATGAAAGTGAAGGAGGAGAGCGAAAAAGTTGGCTTAAAGCTCAACATTCAGAAAACGAAGATCATGGCATCCGGTCCCATCACTTCATGGGAAATAGATGGGGAAACAGTGGAAACAGTGTCAGACTTTATTTTTTGGGGCTCCAAAATCACTGCAGATGGTGACTGCAGCCAGGAAATTAAAAGACGCTTACTCCTTGGAAGAAAAGTTATGACCAACCTGGATAGTATATTCAAAAGCAGAGACATTACTTTGCCGACTAAGGTCCGCCTAGTCAAGGCTATGGTTTTTCCTGTGGTCATGTATGGATGTGAAAGTTGGACTGTGAAGAAAGCTGAGCGCCGAAGAATCGATGCTTTTGAACTGTGGTGTTGGAGAAGACTCTTGAGAGTCCCTTGGACTGCAAGGAGATCCAACCAGTCCATTCTGAAGGAGATCAACCCTGGGATTTCTTTGGAAGGAATGATGCTAAAGCTGAAACTCCAGTACTTTGGCCACCTCATGTGAAGAGCTGACTCACTGGAAAAGACTCTGATGCTGGGAGGGATTGGGGGCAGGAGGAGAAGGGGACGACCGAGGATGAGATGGCTGGATGGCATCATGGACTCGATGGACGTGAGTCTGAGTGAACTCCGGGAGATGGTGATGGACAGGGAGGCCTGGCGTGTTGCGATTCATGGGGTCGCAAAGAGTTGGACACGACTGAGCGACTGAACTAAACTGAACTGAACTGAATGTGAAACCAGAGCTGCAGTTTGCTCACAAACTAATGATGATATCAGCTAGTGGGCTGGGATTATACGTGGGAACCCCCAAAACTTCCATTTAGAAGCCTCACTGAAGGGATGGATGCACTGACCTTTTCCCAGTTGAGACTTTAGATTGCTGTTACATGAGAATTCTCAATGGTGTTTGAGTCTGGATGCTTTTTGACCCTAATCAGGTGATGTAAGAAGGCTGACCTCCAAAGAACTGATGCTTTCAAATTTTGGTGCTGGAGAAGACTCTTTAGAATCCCTTGAACTGCAAAGAAATCGAAGCAGTCAATCCTAAAGGAAATCAACCCTGAATTTTCATTGGGAGGACTGATGATGAAGCTGAAGTTCTAATACTTTGGCCACCTGATGCAAACAGATGATTCACTGGCAAAGACCCTGATGCTGGGAAAGATTGAAGGCAAAAGAAGAAGAGGGAGGCAGAGGATGAGATGGTTGGATGGCATTACCAATTCAATGGATGTGAACTTGGACAAATTCCAGGAGATAGTGAAGTTCAGAGAAGCCTGGCATGCTTCAGTACATGGGGTCACAGAGTCGAACGCGACTTTGTGACTGAATAACAACAGTGACTAGTGATGTTGGGCATCTTTTCATGTACTTAAGTAAGTAAGTAATTAAAGTCACTCAGTCGTGTCTGATTCTTTGTGACTCCATGGACTATGGCCTGCCAGACTCCTCTGTCCATGGGATTTTCTAGGCAAGAGTTCTGGAGTGGGTTTCCCTTCTCCAGGGATCTTCCCAACCCAGAGATCAAAACCCAGGTCTCCAGCATTGCAGGCAGACACTTTACCATCTGAGCCTCCAGGGAAGCATGTACTTCATGTACCTGTTGGTCATCAAGATGGTTAGTTCTGTTTTAGAGTGATAAAATGTCTAATTCAAGCCATTTGTGCATTTCCTAACTGGGTTGTGTCTTTGTTGTTGAGTTCTTTATATCTATTACATACTACATAGTTTTTAGATATATAATTTGAAAATAGGTTCTTCCATTTTTAGGTTGTCTTTTTCACTTTCTTGACATGGTCTTTTGAAGAACAAAATTTTAAATTTTGATGATATACAATATATTTATCATTCTTTTGTTACTTGTTATTTTGGTATCATATCTAATAAACCATTGCCAAATCCAGGGTTATAAAGATGGGTCCCTAAAGGTGACTGCATTCCTTGGCTGACACCTTCCTACACATTCAAAGCCGGCAGGGTAGCAACTTTTCTCCTCTCTGGCCTCTGCTTCGACCCTTACATCCTCTGTCTCTGACTGTGATCACCCTCCCTCTTTACAATGAGAATCCTTGTGATTATATTGGGTCTACCTAGGTAATACAAGATAATCTCTCCATCTCAAGAACCTTAACTTAATCACATTTAGAGAGTCTCTTTAACTATATAAAGTGACAATTCAGAGGTTCTGGGGATTAAGAACATCAGTGGGAGTCATGATTTGATCTACCACAACTGGTACCCACCTTTTCCACTGAAATGTGGAAACTTCACTACCATTTAGATCATGTTACCTTATCCACTTTTAAATATCATTGTGTTGGGCATGAGATGCTGTTATTAATATAATCATTATTTCAACCATCAATTATAGTTAATGAAACTCATGAAGAAAATATTTGTTAGATGTAACCGTGTTTCTTCTTTCATTGTTCTCCTTTCCTGCGACTACAGCATTCCTTCTTTTCTTGTTTTCTTTCCCTTTGAAGAGATTTCTTTAGCCAAATCTTTAAGGACATTTGCTAATGATAAACTTTAAAAATTTTCCTTTGTCTGATAATGATTTTATTTCCCCTTCATTTCTGAATGGATAGTTTCAACAGATGTTGCATTTGCAGTTTGCAATTCTTTTTCTTCAGTACTTCAGAAGTATTGTGCCACTTCTTTCTAACTTCCATCGTTTCAAATGAACAATTTGCTGTCATTCAAATGAGTGTTCTCTTATAGGTGATGTGTTCTTTTCCCTCTGACTGTTTCCAAGGTATTTTTTCTTCATTTTTACTTAAAAAGTTTTAATTATGATGTGTCTTGGCATGGATTTATCCTTTTTGAGGTTTACTTAGCATCTTGTTTCTATAAGTTTGTGTCTTTCACCAGATTTGGAAAGTTTTCAGCCATGATTTTGTCAAAGACTTTTTCAGCCCCTCTCTCCTCTTCACCTAGCTGGCAGTCACTCTGTTTAGGTTTAATATGCTGGTTTGGGCTTACTTTTGTGGGCTGTGGTTCAAAGGGCAGACTAATAAACCAAATGCTTTATAGTGCTATTTTGGTCTGCAGAGTGCCATGGGTTATCACTGGCCCTTGCTGTTGCTGCCTTTAGGGGCAGAAGGAGAGTCCCCAGGTGGGATCACCAGGTTGCTCTAAGTGAGGGGCAAGGAGATGGGGATATGATGGGATTCCTTCTATCAGTGCCCACTCACCCTTCACTTCCTCACCCACTTCCCATTCCTGGGTGTCTATGAGTAGAGGAGGAAAGTTTTGGGCTCATGGGGACAAAGATTCTTCCTAGATCAATCTGCTGACTCACATCTTTTTGTAGAAAAGAGGAATCTCAGGCCTGAGAAGAAAGAGAATGCCTCCCCTGACCCCTTGCCAGTTGTGTTGGGCTTCACTTATGTTGTCAAAGGAGATCTTGTTGGATCAGGGGGAACAATGAACCTACCTGGGTTGCCTTCTACAGTGAAGTTAGGGGGCTGGGAAATGCCTGGTCTGGGCAGCCTTCCTGTGTTGGGTGTGGACAAGCAAGATGCCCTGCCTCTGTATCGTTACTCAAGTCTGAAAGTCCCAAAACAATTAATCTTTTTTCTGTTACTACTTTTCAAAGTTCTTCTCTGGTTGTTTCTTGCTCCATTTCCAGGGTTACACTTAGCATGGAGGAGACAGGGAAAATAGCTTACACCATCATGTCTGGATGGAACTTCACCATTTAAAAATTTTATTTTGAGTAAGCTTTATTGGAGTTTAGTTGCTTTTTGTTGTTATATCAGTATGGCAAATGAATCAGCTATACATATACATATAGTAGTGAAGTCACTCAGTCGTGTCTGACTCTTTGTGACCCCGTGGACTGTAGCCTACCAAGCTCCTCTGTCCATGGGATTCCAGGCAAGAATACTGGAGTGGGTTGCCATTTCCTTCTCCAACATATACATATATCGCCTGTTTNAGCTATACATATACATATAGTAGTGAAGTCACTCAGTCGTGTCTGACTCTTTGTGACCCCGTGGACTGTAGCCTACCAAGCTCCTCTGTCCATGGGATTCCAGGCAAGAATACTGGAGTGGGTTGCCATTTCCTTCTCCAACATATACATATATCGCCTGTTTTGTTTTTTTTTTTAATTTTCTTCCCATTTACGTCACCCAGAATGCTGAGTCCAGTTCCCTGTGCTATAATACAGTAGGTTCTCATTAGTCATCTACTTTATACATAGTGTCAGCAGGGTATACATGTCAGCCTCAATCTCCTAATTCATCCCATCCCCTTCTTTCCCACTTGGTATCCTTATGTTTATTCTATGTCTCTGTCTCTATTTCTGCTCTGTTAATAAGATTGTCTATACCATTTTTTTTTTCAGATTCCACGTATATGCGTTAATATAAAGTAAAGTAAAGTCGCTCAGTCGTGTCCGACTCTTTGCGACCCCATAGACTGTAGCCTATCAGGCTCCTCAGTCCATGGGATTTTCCAGGCAAGAGTGCTGGAGTGAATTGCCATTTCATTCTCCAGGGAATCTTCCTGACTGAGGAATCGAACCCGGGTCTCCCGCATTGCGGGCAGACACTTTACTGTCTGAGCCACCAGGAAAGCCCCNGCGACCCCATAGACTGTAGCCTATCAGGCTCCTCAGTCCATGGGATTTTCCAGGCAAGAGTGCTGGAGTGAATTGCCATTTCATTCTCCAGGGAATCTTCCTGACTGAGGAATCGAACCCGGGTCTCCCGCATTGCGGGCAGACACTTTACTGTCTGAGCCACCAGGAAAGCCCCTGTATTGATATATGTTATTTATTTTCCTCTTTCTGACTTACTTCTTTATGTATGACAGTTACTAGGTCCATCCACATCTCTACAAATGACCCAATTTTGTTCCTTTTTATTCCATCATTTTTCTTTGATGATTTCCTCATCTTCACTGACTTTGATCTCTCCTATTGGGATTTCTACTGAATAAACTTTCGATTCTTGTTTCTTCCTTCACTTTAAAAAATTGTTACTTTTTTATTTTCCATCTATTTTTGCTATGTAATATTTCCTTATCTTTTCACTGCTATTTTGCTTTTCATTTATATTAATTCTTTTTTTTTTCTGCCTGATGTATAATTTTTATTTCAATTTTCAGAATACAAATTTTCAATGGTTTTTTTCCCCTCTGTTTGCTCTTTTTAAATATTTTCTCAAATGACTCTAAGTATTCAGGAAAGATGTACAGTTTTCAAAATTGCTTTCTTTTCCTTGCTTTCTTTAAATAGGTGTTGTTTTGGTTCATTTTGGCTTTCTCTTTCATGCTGTTGATTTCCCTTTAAGTTCTTAAAAGCCTGGAAGACTTGTCATGCTTATGAGTGAAAGACAAAGCTGTTTGGTACATATGGCACAAAAGAGACCCTTTGCCACTGTGTGCCAGGCCTTGGGGGGAGGTCTGGTGTAGAGCTTGGGCGGACAAGCAGGTTCGTGGCTCCTGTCACTGCGTAAATTCCCAGCACTGTTTTAGGCAAGGTGGTTGACCTTCATGTTAGGCCAAGTTTGTTCTTGACCCTCGTCACAGCACTCTGCTGTGTTTTACTCCATTTCTGCTTCTGTTTGCTGGTCTGCTGAGGTGGTTGGGGTATGTCCCATCTCTCTTCTCTGCTTCCTCCAGCACCCACACTGTGGCCTCAGGGCCAGCCAGGTACAGATGCTGCAGCCAACATCTTTGTGTCTCAGGAAGGCCTAAGGATAACTGGCCTGGATAACACATCAGTGGGTGCTAATTAGGGGTGGGGAGGCTGAGGGTTGTGCAAGTGGATCCATTGAGTGTGTGAAGAGATGCTTAGAAATGACATGAATTTTATCTCAAATATGAGAGACAGTAAGACATTAATTTTAACATATGGATTGTCATTCCTGAGTAAGTCTAAGAGTTCCTTAATCCACTTTTTTACTTATTTGGTTGTCTTGCAATGAGTTGCAGTTTATATCCTCTTGGTTAAGGAGATTCATGGATAATATATTCCATTAAAAAAACTTAATCCTTTCAAAATAGTTAAGTGATTAAAAATTCTGGCATAAGAAAGAGAATTTTAAAATGCCAGCACTAGTAAACAACTTGAGAATAGCAAAGATGATACATCTAACTTTATACTTTTATTGATACTATGTGATGAAAATAATTATGATTTCATAAGATGTGACATAATATGTTGTCCTAGAGTTCAAACTATCATGAAGACTGCTTGGAAGATGAAGTCTTACCCATGAGCATTAATAGTTAATCTCATTTACATATAAATGATGTTGAGATATTTACTAATGAGTACATGTATGTACTTTATGAATAAAAAATATGTAAACTGTGGATGCATGCTTAATTTTTTCAAGTGTAGACTCAGTTCAGTTCAGTTCAGTTCAGTCGCTCAGTTGTGTCTGACTCTTTGCGACCCCATGAATCGCAGCACGCCAGGCCTCCCTGTCCATCACCATCTCCCGGAATTCACTCAGACTCACGTCCATCGAGTCCGTGATGCCATCCAGCCATCTCATCCTCGGTCGTCCCCTTCTCCTCCTGCCCCCAATCCCTCCCAGCATCAGAGTCTTTTCCAATGAGTCAGCTCTTCGCATGAGGTGGCCAAAGTACTGGAATTTCAGCTTTAGCATCATTCCTTCCAAAGAAATCCCAGGGTTGATCTCCTTCAGAATGGACTAGTTGAATCTCCTTGCAGTCCAAGGGACTCTCAAGAGTCTTCTCCAACACCACAGTTCAAAAGCATCGATTCTTCAGCGCTCAGCTTTCTTCACAGTCCAACTCTCACATCCATACATGACCACAGGAAAAACGATAGCCTTGACTAGGCAGACCTTAGTCGGCAAAGTAATGTCTCTGCTTTTGAATATACTATCCAGGTTGGTCATAACTTTTNCAGTCCAACTTTCACATCCATACATGACCACAGGAAAAACCATAGCCTTGACTAGGCGGACCTTAGTCGGCAAAGTAATGTCTCTGCTTTTGAATATACTATCCAGGTCGGTCATAACTTTTCTTCCAAGGAGTAAGTGTTCTAATTTCATGGCTGCAGTCACCATCTGCAGTGATTTTGGAGCCTCTAAAGGAAGTATAACATGCCTAATTTCCAGGGAGGATTAGTGGTAAATACGTAAAAGTATTAGTTATTTTTATAATCTATAATTTTCCCTGGCTAGTGCTTAATTGAGGCATACAGCCCAGTGGCTTTCTCCGTGTTCCACCTCGCCATGTTGTAAATGCATACACACGGTGTCTCCACCATTCTTGCGTCACAGACCAAAAGGTTAAAATAAATTTTCTTCTTAAAAGTACCAGAAGGCATGGCCATTGCTCTGACAGAGAGCAGCTGCATAAAAGAATAATGGCAACAACAGTGACAATGACATTTCTTATGTGTTGAACTGAGCACTCTTCACGCCTCGGAGCAGAATTTCCCAACCTCGGCACTACTGACATCAGGGCCAGACCCTTCTTTGCTGCGGGGCCAGCTGGCGCCTTGTAGGATGCAGAGCAGCATCCTCTCTGGGCTAGATGCCAGTGCTGACCTCTCCACCCCACCCAACTCATGATGTGACCCCAGAAACACTTCCAGACATTGCCAAATATCTGCTGGGGGCAAAACCACACCCCATTGAGAGCCACTGACTTAGAGCATTTAATATTCACAACAAAAGGACAAGGCTAGAACAACTGGTGTTTCCAGCTTGGAAGTGAAGAAGTTGAGCATCTGAGCAGCTAAGTGAGGGACCAGATCCGTCTGGACCACTTCTGCCTACAAAGCTGGAGAAGCATTGCTTGGACCATTTCTGGTCTCCTTTGTAGAGGCCTGGGGAGTGGGGAAGGGACAAGGGGAAGAGCAAGGTGTGCTTTCAGAAAGGGAGATAACTGGTTCCGATGTCGGTACCTTCCCAGGCTGGTGATGGAGGTAGATACGTCCTGCCCAGCCCGGGTCAGCCAGTGAAGGCGAAGAGGTGTCCTAGGAGCCGTGATGAGAGAGCAAGCAGCTCAGGCAAGAGAGCTAGCTACGGTGTTGAATGCTGCTCATCACCTGATTTGGGGAAACTTAGCTCAGAGATCTGGCCGTTGAGGAGGAGGTGCTGGGTGACCCTGCAAAGTTAGTCAAGAGTTTCTAACAGGGCTTCCCTGGTGGTCCAGTGGTTAAGAATCTGCCTTGCAATGCAGGGGACCCTGGTTCCATCCCTGATGTGGGAAGATCCCACTTGCCTCAGGGCAACTAAGCCTGTACACCCTAGAGCCTATGTCCCCCAGAGCCTGCGATCCACAAGAGAAGCCACTACAATTACAAGTCCATGCACCACAACCAGAGAGTAGCCCCACTCACCACGAGTGCACAGCCAAAACTAAACCAATATTTTTTTAAGTTTCTAACAATCTGTATCACTATATTATGAAGGCCATGTATATGCTATTATAATTTCAGATTTTTTAAAAAACTTGCATAGGAAGGTCAGGTTTAACTCCATTAAAAGCATTTCTAATTCCAGTTATGGAGTAAAATAGAGCATCACCTTATGACAAAAGTTCTGCAAAAGAGGATTCTGGGCCCTCCTCCTTTGAAACAAGCTTGAGATCCTGGTAATGCTTAACATTCTCCAAGCCAGGCTTCAGTAATATGTGAACCATGAACCTCCAGTTGTTCAAGCTGGTTTTAGAAAAGGCAGAGGAACCAGAGATCAAAGTGCCAACATCCGCTGATCATCGAAAAAGCAAGGGAGTTCCAGAAAAACATCTATTTCTCTTTACTGATTATGCCAAAGCCTTTGACTGTGTGGATCACAATAAACCGTGGAAAATTCTGAAAGAGATGGGAATACTAGATCACCTGACCTGCCTCTTGAGAAATCTGTATGCAGGTCAGGAAGCAACAGTTAGAACTGGACATGGAACAACAGACTGGTTCCAAATAGGAAAAGGAGTATGTCAAGGCTGTATATAGTCACCTTGCTTATTTAACTTCTATGCAGAGTACATCATGAGAAACTCTGGTTTGGAAGAAGCACAAGCTAGAATCAAGATTGCCAGGAGAAATATCAATAACCTCAGATATGCAGATGACATCAATCTTATGACAGAAAGTGAAGAAGAACTGAAGAGCCTCTTGATGAAAGTGAAAGAGGAGAGTAAAAAAGTTGGCTTAAAGCTCAACATTCAGAAAATGAAGATCATGGCATCTGGTCCCCTCACTTCATGGGAAATAGATGGGGAAACAGTGGCTGACTTTATTTTTCTGGGTTCCAAAATCACTGCAGATGGTGATTGCAGCCATGAAATTAAAAGATGTTTACTCCTTGGAAGGAGAGTTATGACCAACCTAGATAGCATATTCAAAAGCAGAGACATTACTTTGCCAACAAAGGTCCATCTAGTCAAGGCTATGGTTTTTCCAATAGTCATGTATGGTTGTGAGAGTTGGACTGTAAAGTAAGCTGAGTGCCGAAGAATTGATGCTTTTGAACTGTGGTGTTGGCAAAGACTCTTGCGAGTCCCTTGGACTGCAAGGAGATCCAACCAGTCCATCCTAAAGGAGATCAGTCCTGGGTATTCATTGGAAGGACCTTTGTTGAAGCTGAAACTCTAATGCTTTGGCCACCTGATGTGAAGAGATGACTCATTGGAAAAGACCCTGATGCTGGGAAAGATTGAAGGAGAGAGGAGGAGAAGGGGACGACAGAGGATGAGATGGGTGGATGGCATCCCTGACTCAATGGACATGGGTTGGGGTGGACTCTGAGAGTTTGTGATGGGCAGGGAGGCCTGGCATGCTATGGTTCATGGGGTCGCAAAGGGTTGGACACTACTGAGCAACTGAATTGAACTGAACTGAGATCTGGGGACAGTGACTTAGTGGGAGATAGGCATTTGACTGAGGGAAGAACAGGTCTGTGCTTCCCACACAAAAGGGGGTACAGCCGTCACTATCAAATCTCCAGAAACAGACCAGGATGTGAAGGCCTATGGCCGTGAGACAGCCATCAGCACAGAGGATTCAAAGGCTGACCCTGCCTTGGAAATTTCCAAATGTGAGACAGCCGAGGCCCACTTTCCATAATGAAAGGGGAGAACTGTTCTCTCGAGCCAACTATAGAACACATGATAACGGTAAAAATGTTCCTTTTCACCTTGTTAAATTGTGAGGTAACTTCCTTTCTGATTGCATGATTAAGCTTGGAATGACAGTAACTTTATGAGATTTGTGATACAAACTGTCCCTTCTAATAAATGGTGGCATAAAATGAGCCTAGGGTAAAATGGCTTGAGGAAAACTGTTGACCTTGGGTCCGCTTGCTGTCTGGGACACAGAGTTCACCCACAATAACACTGTTTACATTACAGTTAGTGCCTTCAAGGGGTCCTAAATGACTCTGTGGGAGTAGTGGGTAACTGCCTTTGGGTGTTTTCTATTTTCTCCTATTTTTTTTTTAATTGCAACAAAGTTTTTCCTCTGCAAATCCTTGTTCCTGCTAACTGAAAAGTAATGGTCTTTCTTGGGGGGGAAAAAGGCAGTGTTCAAAATGAATTTCTCTGCTGCTATCACTTTACCAACTCTGCTTCCAGTTGGAGCAGCCTCGGGTAGACGACCCTAGGGGCTCTGGTTCCCCAGAATTTCCTATTCATTCTCCAGCTTTCACTCCATCGACGAGCCCGTTCCTACCAAAGAACAGCCCCACTCCTCCTTCCCGTGTTTTGTCTCCAGTGTTGTGGTGTGTCATTTATGAGGTGCTTTGGCAAACAGGGTTTCCCACAAGTCAGGAGACCTCAGCCACTTCCTTTGACTGAGGCTGCCAGCATACTCAAAATAAAGGGAAAAAAGACCAAAAACAAAGTTATAAAAATTATGAAACAGCTGAAACATTTATCCTGTGCAAATTATTACTTTCAGCATGCATACACAAATTCCATGCTATGCCGCACAACTGTACCTTGTTGATAGCATCTGTACATACGTGTGTGTGTGTAATCCTTAAAAATATAAATTTGAGGTAATTTGTGAATATGAGGCCAAAGGGCCTCATTAGCTTCTCTCCCCACCCCCTTCCTCTACCCACTTGGCCCAGCTCACATCTACAGGACGGTCGCTCTTCTCAATAAGCCTTTACACAGAGGAAGAGTATATATTTGTATTGTCCCACTTGCTAAAGAAGGACACGGAAGTCTGGAAGGCTGGGTGAGACTCCTAAGACTACAAAGCTGAGTGGTGAGCAAGGAGTCAAACCAAAGTCTCTGTACTCCAAAATCAGAGTTATTTCCACTGTGGGGTCTTCTATCCTCTTCCAAAATGCTTCCCCCAAATAATTCACTATGATTCTCAGCTTTAGGAAGAGGCAGATAGCATCCAGTGGCCCACAATTAAAGAATAAGCGTGTGTAACCTGCATGGTCCTGGAGGAAATTCAAATGAGGGTAGAAGGGCAGAGAGACTGAGCCACAGAGCACCAGACCACCAGGCTGGGCTCCCAGGACAGCAGCCCCCCCAAGGCCAGCAAACTGTTCTGTTCTGTGCTATGGTGACTCCCAGGCCTTCCAAGCTCAGTAAGATTCACTCAGCTGACCAGTATTTACCATGTGGACCATGTGCTGGGTGCTGGGCAGTAGTCTGGGGACAGAGTTGACTCAGGAATTCTCTCTGACCTCCAGGCACCCAAGGCTCATGGAAGAGACAGCAGGTACCCACGGGATACTTTAAGCCATCAAGCAATAATTTCAAACTAAGTCCAACAATATAATAAGGTTAAATGTCCAACAATAGAAATTCTTTGAATAAAATCATCATCCCCCTAAAAGAGAAAGCAGCATCCCATTCAATGGATTTCTATGCAAATAGAAGAATAGATGGTAGAATCACAGGTCTTTTTAAAAAACATTGAAATACAATTTACATATAACATTATATTAGTTTCAGATGTCTAACCAATAACTCAGTATTTGTATATACTTGCAAAATGGTCACCACAGTAAATCTCGTTAACATTCATCACCATACACGGTTACATTTCTTTTTCTTGTGAGAACCCTTTTTTTAATGAGGATAATTGCCTTACAATGTTGTGGTGGTTTCTGCCATATAACAATGTGAATCAGCCAGGGTATACACATGTCCCCTCTCTCCTAAAACTTTCTCCCATGCCCCACCCCATCCCACCTCTCTGGGTTGCCACAGAGCACAGGTTGGGCTCCCTGTGTTATGCTTCCCACTAGCTCTCTATTTTGCATGTGGTAATGTATAGGCTTCAGTGCTTTTAAGATCTACTCCCTAGATCTCCCTATGAGACAGTTTATTAACTAGAGTCACCATGTTGTACATTATATCCCCAGGACTCATTTATTTTATAAATTTAAATTTGTACCTCTTCCCCCTTCACCTGTTTTGCCCACCTCCCTCCTTCACAACAGTTGTAAGGTTTTATTAAAAAGATGAGTTCAAGTATTTTTAAGTGAATAACACATTTTTATAATGAAATGTAGGGACTTCCCTGGTGGTCCCGTGGTTAAGACTTTGCCTTCCAATGCAAGGGGTGTGGGTTTGATCCTTTGTCAAGGAGCTAAGATTCCACATGCCTCGTAGCCAAAAAATCAAAACATAAAACAGAAGCAATATTGTAACAAATTCAATGAAGACTTTAAAAATGGTCCTCATCCAAAAAAAAATATTAGAAAAAAAAAAAAAAGGAATGAAGAACATGTTCTCTATGTAGACCTAAAATATAGGTAATCTAAGTAGAGAGAAAATACAACAAAATATTAGCAGAAGTTGTCTTTGAGTGGTGGGATTATGCATGGTTTTCATGGATTTCTAATTTGAGTTTATCTGTGCTTTCAAATTTAATTATGCCTTTTCTAAAATATATACTTTATATTTTATATATAACTATAGCTGCAATTTTGTGATAGTTTTAGGTGAATGGCAAAGGGACTCAGCTGTACATATACACTTATCCATTCTCCCCTAAATTCCCCTCCTATCCAGGCTGGAGAACCATCATTTCTTGACTACCTGTTGGGGACCAGACATGGTGCGGTCCTTCTGCACCCCTCATCTGTGCTGATCCTCAGTTAGGACTCTGAAGTCCCAGGAGGGGGAGCCCCAGGCTACTCCAGGTGTCCACCTGGGAGCCCCCACCCCCAGCCATGCTGCTCTTCGAGGATGTCTGACCCCTGTTGTCTGCCACTGAGCAAGGACAAGCTCTTGACTAGGACCCACAGAGGAAGCTACCAGACATCCTGTTCCAGCCTCCGTGCACCCTCCATTGCTCGCCGTGACCCCAGCTCTGGGCTCGGCATGACCACAGGGCCCGCTGTTGCCTAGTGACCATGGAGCAGGCATGGGGATGCCTGGACGGGACGTGTCTGGAAGCCCACTGGTGGCATCCAGCGATCCTGCTTCTCGATGTCCTGCCCGGAGCTATTCCTCCTTAGAGAAAGAGGAGAAATCCTAGTGGGACACCAGTGAGCCCACGTTTGTTGGTAATGCACCTCATCGAAGAAGAGAAGGGAGATGTGAAGATAGAGAAGGCTGCACTGCACCTGCACCTGAAGTTCCTGGAAAAGGTTATCAATTATTCCTGCCAGATCAGGGCAATGAGCTGCCCAATGCATGAGGGTTAATTACTTTTAATCATTAGATTTTTTTCTCCTTTGCAATGGTTGCTCCTCTCTGAAAGCTTCTGAATCCTGTAGACTGACTTATTTGGGTAAGAGTTCATTTCTGGTTCCTGGAGCTACTTTAAGTGATAATTTTGAAACTCGAGTAACCACAGGAATAATTTGTTACTCTTCCTCCTTAATACTGTAAAGGACACAGTGTTAAATATTCCAAAGTGAATTAATTGAAGTGGTCTGTTTTCTATCTGTTGAAAATCTGGACTGGATTTAAAATTTTTATTATTTATCTTGAACAGATTAAGTAAATGTTTTTGCATACAAAGAATGTTATTGTTAACAATATTTTTCAAATCACATGGATTATGACCCATGAGTAAAGTATAATCAAACCAACTTAGTTGATCACAATCAGTGGTTTTTTTTTTTGCAATGAAAGAACAGAATAGAACAAAATGAATAGGAAAAGAATAGCTAAAACATGATAAAAGGTATATTTTATTAAATATTAAAATCAGTTATATATATTTGTCTATGTAAAACATATGCCTAATTTTTAAAATGATGTGTAATTTACAAACAGTCGATTCTTCTTTTGTATTATACAACTTTATGGATTTTGACAAATATAAATGTACTTCTAGCTTTGTCCAAAAAGTGAGAAAACTACTTAAAGCAAAAATCTGCTTGACTAAGTGGAGATATTCACAAAGAATAAGATTCATTTAAGATCTTTGGAGACACTGACATTGTTGTACCTAAAAAGATAATTTCACACACCACTGATTTTAAAGCCAAAGAACCTTAGAGAGTCTCCAGTCAGTGGTTTTCGAAACTTTCTTTTTGCAGTGACAACTGTTTTTATAAGCCAGATCTACCACGGGACACCAACAAGTAAGATAGAGTTGCTTTGCACAGAGACCAGGAAGCAGTTTGAAAACCCTCTTGTGCCCAAAGTAGGAAACTGAGGACAAAAGTGTCTGAGTGACCACTCAAGGCTGGTCACTCCAGCTGGCAGGGCTGGAGCTCAGACTCAAGCTCTTGGCCATTGTTCAAGGTATTTTTCATGCTGTGTTGCATGGAAGCTCAAGAGAGTCATAAGTACAACTTAACCCCACCAAAGAGACTGGATGCCTTAGCTGAACTATCCTTCAGTTGCGTCTGACGCTTTGCGACCCCACGGACTGTAGCACGCTAGGCTCCTTTGTCCTTGGAATTCTCCAGGCAAGAATACTGGAGTGAGTTGCCATTCCCTTCCAGGAGATCTTTCCAACCCAGGGATTGAATCCAGGTCTCCTGCATTGCAGGTGGATTCTTTACCGTCTGAGCCACCAGGGAGGTCCTATATGTATTCATATACCAGCAGAGAGGAAGGAATAAGCCAGTGACCCCTGTGGATGGCAGAATCGTGAGTCTGCTCAGGAAGTCAGGTTAGGATATTTGGGCAGCATGAGTTATTTAGGGAAGCTGGAGCCTGAATGTAAGCCCAGAGCTGGGAGCTCCCTGCCAGGAGGAAGTGTGGTAGGCCTCCAGAATTTGAGGAATTGGCCAGGCCCTACAAGCACCTGCTTCGGGGTGACTCACCCCCAGCTTATCTGCCTCTTTCTTCCTAGCAGGCCATGGGTAGGCTGCTACTTGTGGGCTGCAACTGAAATATAGTCACTTGGTGGTAGGAGAAACCAGCTGCTTCATCTCCTTTCTTCTCTGGGACCCCTCTTTCACTTTTTTCTCTTTGGTTTGCAAGTGGGAAGTGGGGAGATAGCAAGAAGGTTGTTAGGGGCAGGTCAGGGAATATAAAAATCGGGTTTGTGATGTGTAAATTCTGCATCAAAGGCTTGTTACCCTCATATCTATTCACTGAACTTACTTCAAACACACAGAGACCATCTCCTTTCTTTTTTTCCCAGCTTTACCCATTTATTTACATGGCTTAAAGTATTCTATCACATAAACACATGACAGCTTACTTCTCTGTTGATAGACTTGGGTCATTTATAGTGCGTGGCTACACGGATCTCTAACACTGTGAACACTTTTATATGTGTCTCCTGGTGTTGTTGCTGTTGTCGTTCACTCCCTAAGTCATGTCTGACTGTTTGTGACTCCATGGACTGTAGCACACTAGGCTCCTTTGTCCTCCACTGTCTCCAGAGTGAATGAATTTGCTCAAATTCATGTCCGTTGAGTCAATGATGCTATCTAAACATCTCATTCTATGCCATCCCCTTATCCTCCCGCCCTTAGTCCTTCCCAGCATCAGGGTCTGTTCCAGTGAGTCGGCTCTTCACATCAAGTGGCCAAAGTATTGGAGCTTCAGCTTCAGCATCAGTCCTTCCGATGAATATTCAGGGTTGATTTCCTCTAGGATTGACTGGTTTGATTTCTTTGCATTCCAAGCGACTCTCAGAATCTTCTCCAACACCACAGTTCAAAAGCATCTCTGTATTTCCCTAGGGGTAACCTGCTGTCCAACACAGGGAACTCAGCTTGGTGCTCCGTGATAACCTAGAGGGGTGGGATGGGAGGGGTTGGGAGGAGACTCAAGAGGGAGGAAGTATATGTATACATATAACTGATTTACTTCATTGTACAGCAGTAATTCACACAGCAACACTGTAAAGCAATCATACTACAATTAAAAAAATAAAAGGAGAAACACTGATGAAAACAAAAACCAAATAGAGCAGAGAAGCTAGACTGTCTATTCTCTGTTTGTGGCAGGCTGCCACAAACTGCCATTAAATATCCCACGTCCTCAACTGCATTGAGGAAAACAGAAAAACGAGAGTGGGGTCGGAGACAACACGCTTCTGTCAGAACAGCGGCCATCTGATGTAGAGGCGACGAAATGCTTGACTTTGATGAGTGAACCTTACATTTTTAGAAGATGGCAAGGAAAATCTATTAATGAATATGACCTGAAAAATGTCATCCAGATCTGCTATCGGATTAATCTCTGGAATACTAAATGTAAGATAGGTGGATGCCCAATAATATCGTTCCGTTATTGGCTCCCACTCATACTCTCCAAGGAGACTTCCCAGGTGGCTGAGTGGTAAAGAATTTGCAATGCAGGAGACCCAGGTTCAAGACCCAAGGACTTTCCCTTGGGTGGGGAAAATCCCCTGGAGAAGGGAATGGCTACCTAGTCTGGTATTCTTGCCTGAGAACCCTATGGATAGAGGAGCCTGCTGGGCTACAGTCCTTGATGTTGCAAGACTCAGACACGACTCAGTGATTAAACAACAACATACCCTCCAAAAGAGAGGAGAGGTCAAGCGACCCATCCTCTGTCCTGGATATTTTTTATACAGAGTTGTTTCCATTGATATTTCAAGGATCATGTCTCTTTTTCGTTGTTGTTGAAAGAATTATTAGCACTTTTTTTTTTTTTTGGTAATTTAAGATTTGGGTGTTGAGTGGGAAACTTGGTGATTTTCTGGGTATCCCTGAATTAGATCATTATAGCCTAGCTCCAGCACAGAGTTTTAAATTGTTAGAATTTTTAAGATACTGGTTTATACTCATACATCAGTACACAGTTAACTTTCTAGAATACTTTTATATATGTGAGTTTTAAAATATGCATCTCCCTCACACCTTGGAGAAGGAAATGGCAACCCAGTCCAGTATTCTTGCCTGGAGAATCCCATGGACAAAGGAGCCTGGCAGGCTAGAGTTCATGGGATTAAAAGGTTGTTGCTGAGCGAAAAGAGGTCAGGATTCTTGGCCTCCGGAAGAAAAGAATTCAATCCGGGGCCAGAGACGACGCTTGATTGCTCAGAGCTTTTGTGTAATAAAGTTATATTAAAGTACAAAGAAGATAGAGAAGGCTTCTGACATAGGCATCAGAAGGGGGCAGAAAGAGTACCCCCCTGCTGTACTCAACACCCAAATCTTAAATTACCAAAAAAAAAAAAAAAAAAAAGTGGATGTTATATAGTCACTAGCAGTCTGTTAATGAAAGAAAGGAATGTCTTAAAACTCAGAATGGCACCAGGCCCCTCACCCATAAGATGCATTTTGGGATAATCTTGGCACCAGATGACTCATCCCGGGCCATAAAATGCTTAACTTGAATCTTGTAGAAGGACAGATTACCATACAAATAGTTTTGTTTACATACATTAGGGAAACAATATCTGAGTATAACATACTGGTTGTCAAGTAGGTTCTGAGCCATTAAGCGGAACCAACTTGAAGACAGAGTTTGGGGTAAATGCATAGTGCATTAACATAGCTTAAGACACATATTTCCGTAAGAAAAATGTATTGGTGAACTCAAGGTTTGAGAGTAGTTAACTTCAGGTGAAACCGGGAATCATTATGACAACACTGTATTTTAAGAGAAACCTCCTTTTAAATTTGTATAGAGAAGAAAAAAATGTTGCTAGTTTGTTTCCTCCTGCTCCTTAAGAGAGAGAGAAATGTCTGACACTTCCAGGCTATTTCCTCCATTTGGAGACCCCTGGCCTTCCTGCCTGTTACCCCTCTGAATCACACAGTTTACATGACTGAAGCAACTTAGCCTCCATGCATCACACCTTCTCCCAAAAAAGATGTGCACTGAGGAGTATCAGTGTTCCTATGGAAAGTAGCAAGGCCTCCTGATTTAAAAAGGAGTGGAGGGGCTTCCCGGGTGTCCGGCGCTTAAGAATCCAAGCTTCCACTGCAGAGGGCATGGATTCCATCCCTGGCCAGGGAACTGAGAATCTGCAAGCTGGTGGTGTGGCAAAATAAAGAAATAAACATAATATTTTTAAAAGGAGTGGAGGAAGTTTGTTTTTTATTTGAAACACAAGGTGAGGGAGCACACAGGCTGATAAAGTTGAATAGAGAAAAGCACTCAGTGCTTAAAGCTAAGGGGAAGAAGCTGTGCGCTGATACCATACCAGCTCTTTGATAAGCGGAAATTGAAAGCCACAAGGAAGTGATGACCTCTTGGGTATCAAAACGTCCTAGAGTGAAATTAATGGCAAGGGTATTTAGTAATGTTTAATTATCTATCATCAAAAAATCAAGAGAGTTCCAGAAAAACATCTATTTCTGCTTTATCGACTATGCCAAAGCCTTTGACTGTGTGGATCACAATAAACTGTGGGAAATTCTGAAAGAGATGGGAATACCAGACCACCTGACCTGCCTCTTGAGAAACCTGTATGCAAGTCAGGAAGCAACAGTTAGAACTGGACATGGAACAACAGACTGCTTCCAAATAAGAAAAGGAGTATGTCAAGGCTGTATATTGTCACCCTGCTTATTTAACTTCTATGCAGAGTACATCATGAGAAACGCTGGGCTGGAAGAAGCACAAGCTGGAATGAAGATGGCTGGGAGAGATATCAATAACCTCAGATACACAGATGACACCACCCTTATGGCAGAAGTGAAGAGGAACTAAAAAGCCTCTTGATGAAAGTGAAAGAGGAGAGTGAAAAAGTTGGCTTAAAGCTCAACATTCAGAAAATGAAGATCATGGCATCTGATCCCATCACTTCATGGGAAATAGATAGGGAAACAATGGAAACCATGAGAGGCTTTATTTTGGGGGGCTTCAAAATCACTGCAGATGGTGACTGCAGCCATGAAATTAAAAGGCGTTTACTCCTTGGAAGGAAAGTTATGACTAACCTAGATAGCATATTAAAGAACAGAGACGTTACTTTGCCAACAAAGGTCCATCTAATCAAGGCTATGGTTTTCCAGTAGTCATGTATGGATGTGAGAGTTGGACTATAAAGAAAGCTGAGTGCCAAAGAATTGATGCTTTTGAACTGTGGTGTTGGAGAAGACTCTTGAGAGTCCCTTGGACTGCAAGAAGATCCAACCAGTCCATCCTAAAAGAGATCAGTCCTGGGTGTTCATTGAAAGGTCTGATGCTAAAGCTGAAATTCCAATACTTTGGCCACCTGATGCAAAGAGCTGACTTATTTGAAAAGACCCTGATGCTGGGAAAGATTAAGGGCAGGAGGAGAAGGGGACGACAGATGATGAGATGGTTGGATGGCATGACCGACTCAGTGGACATGACTTTGGGTATGCTCCAGGGGTTGGTGTTGGACAGGGAGGGCTAGTGTGCTGTAGTCCATGGGGTTGCAAAGAGTTGGACACAACTGAGCAACTGAACTGAACTGAGTTATATATTTGAATTATACTTAAGATTGCAATAAATAGAAAATAGTTACCTAAAAGGGCTTCCCAGGTGGTGCTAGGGGTAAAGAACCTGCCTGCCTGTACAGAAGACATAACAGATGTAGGTTCAATCCCTGGGTCATGAAAGATCCCCTGGAGAAGGGCATGACAACCCACTCCAGTATTCTTACCTGGAGAATCCCATGGACAGAGGAGCCTGGTGGGCTACCGTCCATAGGATCACAAAGAGTTGGACGTGACTGAAGCGACTTTGTGCGCACACATGCACAGAAAACTAAAAAATCAGCTAGGCAGACGCTTATTGGACATTTCGGTTGTGTCCGGTGCAGCAAAATGAGTTTGACAGTCCAGACAAGCATGAGCATGATGAGCTCTTCTAAAACCACAGTCAAATGAAAGTAAGTGGATTACAGATTACTGTGTCTCCCACCTCAGCTGGAATAGTTATGTGGAATTTTTACATTTTATAACATAAGAGAATATCATAGCAGTTGTAGGTGTAGGCTTTTGATTTGTTTGGAGTTGCTCAAGGGAAAAAATGGAGACACTGATGTAGAGAACAGATTTGTGGACACAGTGGGGAAAGTGGGGGACAAATGGAGAATGTATTGACATAGGTACAGTACCATGTGCCAAATAGATGGCTGGTGAGAATTTGCTGTCTAACACGGGGAGCCAAGCCTGATGCTCTATGATGACCTGGGGGAGGGGGGATTCAGGGAGGGGAGGGACTCTCAAGAGGGAGAGGATATGTATATAAAGGCTGACTCAAGTTGTCGTATGGCAGAAACCAACATAACATTGTAAAGCAATTTTCCTCCATTAAAAAATAAACAGAAAAATAAATAAATCCCTGCTCAGCTGGTTTGTATATTACTTGGGACATTTTAGTTCATTTCTCTTAGCCTCAGTTTCCCCATTTGTAAAACTAAGTAGCAAATTTGCAGAGCTTTTGTGAGTAGAAAATGAAGTGATTTATGTAAAACACAGCACAGTACTTGATACATAATGCTCATAAAGTGGGTAAGTTATGATGTGATGTTTATTTTATTTAGTTATTGTGTATATGGCAAATGTTGATTGATGAAACAACACATGGGAATATTATGTTGAAAGGTCTTTAACAGATGAGATTTTTCGAGTTTTTGGTTTGCTTTTTGTTTGTTTGTGCTTAATTTTTACAAAGGGAATGGTTTATTGACTTAGGCACCCCACTCCAGTACTCCTGCCTGGAAATCCCTTGGGCGGAGGAGCCTGGTGGGCTGCAGTCCACCAGGTCGCTGAGGGTCAGACACGACTGAGCGACTTCACTTTCACTTTTCACTTTCACGCATTGGAGAAGGAAATGGCAGCCCACTCCAGTGTTCTTGCCTGGAGAATCCCAGGGACGGGGGAGCCTGGTGGGCTGCTGTCTATGGCGTTGGACACAGGCTGAAGTGACTTAGCAGCAGCAGCATCTCTAGGGTCCTGGGGACAAGGTCCGAGTAAGAGGCGCATAGTGTGAAGGCCGCCACTAGAGGGCCTTTCCTTTGCTAGAGCACCGTGGCAGCGACCCTGGGAAGCCCTGGCTTTTTGGAGACTCAGCAGTCATGCTGTTCACTTCCGGGAGTTCTAGAGAGCAAGCGAATAACGAGAACCCTACAAAAGCAACTGGTAGGAACCACTTCCATCAGAGACCTGGGAGCATGCAGATGGATGTCACCAGAGAGGCCTGGTAGGTTCCAGGCTAGAGAAACCCGATTGCTGTAAGACCCCTCTCCACCTCTGCCATGCCACCGAGTTACCCTTACGGGGGATAAAAATGACATCATAGAGGGGGACATCCACGGTGTGACAGGAAACCAGGTAGAGTGGGAGGTAAGGGCTTAACAGTAACAACGAAACCCACCTGGAAGCAGCATGGAGCCTTCAGATTCCCAGTGGAGACTGGGAGCAAAACCGATGGCTGGGCCTGCATGAGTGAGATGCCCATAAAGCCCTTCGAGCTCCTGGACCACACGAGGCCTGTGCATCCTTTCCACAAGGATGATGGCTGGGCACCTGTGATGATGCACTATCATGAGATAAACGTCCTGGGGACCGAGTAGTCACTCAGGGATCGCCAGCCAGTGATGCAAGAGGTATGTCATTACTTTTAATCAAGCATCACTGGCCAGTAGCTTACAGGTGGGTCAGCGGGAGCCCGGAGTAGAAGCAGTGAGACCAGTGCTTGCAGAGGCAAAAACTGCGGCAGAAATCTAGGATCTGGGCCGAAATGAAGCTTTCCCGGCTTCCCAGGCAGTCGAACCTCTCAGGACTGGGGCACCAGGGTAGGCGCAGAAGTCCCACGCCTTTGTTTTCTTGCTTCTCTGGACTTGGCACCGTCCTCAAAAGGAAAAAGAGCTGTCCAGGGGATCAGGTAGAATAGCGTGCCCCCAGACTTCCAAAGAAGTTAAGGCCAGCCTGGGAAAGCTTTGCTTTCTTCTGACTCCTCTCGTAAACCAATACTTAAGGATTTTGCGCAGGGAGGAGGCTGACTCCCCATCCGAAGTCTTAGCTCCCTGTTTAAACTTGTGAACCTCTGAGGTACGTTCTCAGGGCCTCGCCTCCCGTGCGCTGGTTTCAGCAAAGGACAGGGGCTGCCGGGGAGCTGCGGGCCGGCCCCCCTCCCGGACCGGAGGCAACCCTCGGGGCCCGAGCTCCGAGGGAGGAAGCCGGGCTGCGGGGCTGGGCGGGCGGCCCGGGGCGGGGGCGGAGCAGGTGAGCCCGCGGGGTGGGAGCGGGGAGTGCACTTGCACGTGACGTTGGAGTTTGCGGCAACCTCGGAACGGGAGGCTGTGCGCGCGGGTGCGGAGTGGGTGCGCTGCCGGCGACGATGCGCTCCGCGGGGCGGCCGCCGCAGTGAGCCCTGCGCGGCGACGGGAGCCCGGCCGGCGGCCCCGGGCGGCCAGCAGCTCGCGCTCCTCCCCGGAGGAGGCCAACGGGCCCGCGAGGCGCGCTCCAGCCGGCCCCAGGATGTAGGCGATCGGCGGCGGCGCTCCTGCAGGCTGACGGCTCATCATGAAGAAGCACTCNTGGGCGGAGGAGCCTGGTGGGCTGCAGTCCACCAGGTCGCTGAGGGTCAGACACGACTGAGCGACTTCACTTTCACTTTTCACTTTCACGCATTGGAGAAGGAAATGGCAGCCCACTCCAGTGTTCTTGCCTGGAGAATCCCAGGGACGGGGGAGCCTGGTGGGCTGCTGTCTATGGCGTTGGACACAGGCTGAAGTGACTTAGCAGCAGCAGCATCTCTAGGGTCCTGGGGACAAGGTCCGAGTAAGAGGCGCATAGTGTGAAGGCCGCCACTAGAGGGCCTTTCCTTTGCTAGAGCACCGTGGCAGCGACCCTGGGAAGCCCTGGCTTTTTGGAGACTCAGCAGTCATGCTGTTCACTTCCGGGAGTTCTAGAGAGCAAGCGAATAACGAGAACCCTACAAAAGCAACTGGTAGGAACCACTTCCATCAGAGACCTGGGAGCATGCAGATGGATGTCACCAGAGAGGCCTGGTAGGTTCCAGGCTAGAGAAACCCGATTGCTGTAAGACCCCTCTCCACCTCTGCCATGCCACCGAGTTACCCTTACGGGGGATAAAAATGACATCATAGAGGGGGACATCCACGGTGTGACAGGAAACCAGGTAGAGTGGGAGGTAAGGGCTTAACAGTAACAACGAAACCCACCTGGAAGCAGCATGGAGCCTTCAGATTCCCAGTGGAGACTGGGAGCAAAACCGATGGCTGGGCCTGCATGAGTGAGATGCCCATAAAGCCCTTCGAGCTCCTGGACCACACGAGGCCTGTGCATCCTTTCCACAAGGATGATGGCTGGGCACCTGTGATGATGCACTATCATGAGATAAACGTCCTGGGGACCGAGTAGTCACTCAGGGATCGCCAGCCAGTGATGCAAGAGGTATGTCATTACTTTTAATCAAGCATCACTGGCCAGTAGCTTACAGGTGGGTCAGCGGGAGCCCGGAGTAGAAGCAGTGAGACCAGTGCTTGCAGAGGCAAAAACTGCGGCAGAAATCTAGGATCTGGGCCGAAATGAAGCTTTCCCGGCTTCCCAGGCAGTCGAACCTCTCAGGACTGGGGCACCAGGGTAGGCGCAGAAGTCCCACGCCTTTGTTTTCTTGCTTCTCTGGACTTGGCACCGTCCTCAAAAGGAAAAAGAGCTGTCCAGGGGATCAGGTAGAATAGCGTGCCCCCAGACTTCCAAAGAAGTTAAGGCCAGCCTGGGAAAGCTTTGCTTTCTTCTGACTCCTCTCGTAAACCAATACTTAAGGATTTTGCGCAGGGAGGAGGCTGACTCCCCATCCGAAGTCT
The DNA here is from genome assembly GCA_006410675.1 of Oreotragus oreotragus. NCBI lineage: Eukaryota > Metazoa > Chordata > Mammalia > Artiodactyla > Bovidae > Oreotragus > Oreotragus oreotragus. The sequence goes on along the minus strand of SJYX01012534.1, from coordinate 416,989 downwards.
TAGCTCCCTGTTTAAACTTGTGAACCTCTGAGGTACGTTCTCAGGGCCTCGCCTCCCGTGCGCTGGTTTCAGCAAAGGACAGGGGCTGCCGGGGAGCTGCGGGCCGGCCCCCCGCCCGGACCGGAGGCAACCCTCGGGGCCCGAGCTCCGAGGGAGGAAGCCGGGCTGCGGGGCTGGGCGGGCGGCCCGGGGCGGGGGCGGAGCAGGTGAGCCCGCGGGGTGGGAGCGGGGAGTGCACTTGCACGTGACGTTGGAGTTTGCGGCAACCTCGGAACGGGAGGCTGTGCGCGCGGGTGCGGAGTGGGTGCGCTGCCGGCGACGATGCGCTCCGCGGGGCGGCCGCCGCAGTGAGCCCTGCGCGGCGACGGGAGCCCGGCCGGCGGCCCCGGGCGGCCAGCAGCTCGCGCTCCTCCCCGGAGGAGGCCAACGGGCCCGCGAGGCGCGCTCCAGCCGGCCCCAGGATGTAGGCGATCGGCGGCGGCGCTCCTGCAGGCTGACGGCTCATCATGAAGAAGCACTCGGCCCGGGTGGCCCCGCTCAGCGCCTGCAACAGTCCGGTCCTGACCCTCACCAAAGTGGAAGGTAACGGACCGGGGCGGCGGGCCCTGGAGCGCGCATCCTCGCACGCTGTTACCTGTGCCCCTGGGGCAGCGCCGCGCGCCTCCGGAGGTGGCGGCTCGGTCGCCCGGCTGCCCCGAGAGGCTGCGGGGAGGGGGCTGCGGGCTGCCCACCCGGCTGCCTCCCGTCCGGCACTTCAGCTCCTTCGAGGCCCTGTCCGGAGTCCCCTGGGTTGGGAGCGTCACCCCCCCTCTCCCCATCCCGCCCCCAGGCAGACCAGAGGCGTAGCTCAGAGAAGGCTGGCTGCCGCAGGCGGAGACATCCCGCCCAGCTCTGAGCCTTCCCCAGCCCACAAGCCAAGCGATGCCCCGCTCCGTGGCAGGCCCAGCAGGTGAGCGAAAAGCCACCGGCAGTCTGGCAAACGTTTCCTTCCCCCTACTCAGGGGATCTGAAGCAGAGATCGTAGCGGCTCGGGAGAGCAACCTTACTCAGACCCAGCGGACACTCAGCTGGAGTAAAGAGGACCTTGCCTTTCTATGGGGGAAGGAGGGAAAGCAGAGGGAGACAGCCTCAGCCCCCAGCTCCTTCTCCCAGGAGGCCACGGTGGACGGGCTGGGTCTCCTTAGCCAGGTGAGGGCTGCGAAGGGACCGTCAGGGGGTTGAGGAAAGCAGACCCCTCCTTCTAGACTAAGGATCCCAGTGCAAACCCGGCTTCCCCTGTGACTGGAGCTTGGAGCTGGGACCTCTATGTGATGGTTTCTAAGGACCCTGTATTCCCTCCCGAGCTCTTGTCTGTTACAAGGAGAGAGGGAATTTGAAAGGGAGAGGAGGCGGGCAGGACACCTGCCAGTCCTCATCCTGGTACGGTTGCCCCCATACTAGAGAGGAGGCCTCTGAGGCCCAGGAGGGTGGATGGACTTGTCCGAGACCCACAATGGTAGGTGGAGAAGCAGGAATGGAGTCTCAGCTGTTGCAACCAAAAGCCATGCTTTTCAGAACATCACTTTGCACTAACCTGCAACTCAACAATTTCTTATATTCTATATATTTCTTAATACTTAACTATTTCTCCTTTCCTACCTTTAGAAGATTGTTGGAATTTGTTTCCTGCACATGGTTGTCTCTCCCTTCCCCATCCCAATTTTAGGGAAGACTTGGTATGAGTGACCCACAACTGAATTTAGTGCATGTGCCACCTCTGGGGTGGGGGTGAAAAAAAGTGAACGTGTTAGTCACTCCATCGTGTCCTACTCTTTTCAACCCAATGGCCTGTAGCCCGCCCCGCTCCTCTGTCCATAGGATTCTCCAGGCAAGAATACTGGAGTGGGTAGCCATTCACCATTGCATATTCAAGCCTTCCTGAGGATCTTGGTATAAGCAAGTTGGGGAGGGGAAGAGTTGGATACTTGTGTCCCTTGGGGAAGCTGGAAGTATCTTCTCGTTCGTGGGGTCTTCATGGGAAGTGGCCCTGTCTTCACTGATTAAGTCAAATCGGTCGGCCCTGTTCTCTAGCTGTGGGGTACCTCCCCCAGGCAGCCCCCAGCGCACCTTGGGCAGGACACCTCCCAGGGGGGCACTCGGAACCAGGCTGGGCATGAATGGTGAGGCCTCCAGAGCTCGGTACTGTGACTTCAGAGGTACTGCAGAGGGCAAGGGTGACTTGCTAGGCACAGGCCCCCCTCCAGCCAGGCCTAGGGTTGGCCTCCAAGGAGTGAAAATGGGGATTCCCTCCCCCAAGCCCCTTAGGGCTACGACCAGGTGAGCCCTGAGCCTACTCTTCACATGGATGACCTAGCAGAGCCCGGGTTTGGTTTCTTAATTAACATTTGCACCTAAATGTCTGTGGATAATGGGAAGTATATTAAACTAAGAATCAGACAGCTCAGGGGATTAGACTCCCCCCTTGCAACGTATAAATCATAAACACTGAGCCTCGGTTTCCTCAATTGTAGAACAGAACTAACAATCTACCTCAGGGGACTTTGGGAAATGAATGCAGTCAGGTCAGTAGGTAGGTAGGTGACAATACCTGGCACATGCCTGGCACACAGTAGGTGCTTAATAAATGTCTGACAATCCTCCAGTCACAAACTGCCTCACACCTTTGGTGAACCTTCTTGCTGCTCTCAAGAAGAGTACATGTATGGGGTATCTAGATGTTTTTGGAAGTATCTGAAAGCATCTGCAGAGTTCCAGTGATACTAGAAGACCTCCAGTTGCCTTTTTGTATAGGATACCTGTGTGTGTGTCAGAAAAAGTCTGCAGGGCAGAGCTAATTAAACCTGCCCTGAGTATGCCTAGACTTTCATGTAGCTCTTTCTGTCTGTCGGCTTTTCTTCCCTTGGTATTTGTGTTCAATTTGGTTTGGGGTCTATTTTTTGAAACCATTTGCATCTTGTGTGCTTGTTTTGGAAGTGTTGAATCATTTTGTTTTGCCTTGAATGCACAGGATAAGGTGGTCCCCCTACTGTGGCTGTCTCTGTGTGGATGGCAGACAGGCTCCAGTGATGCAAGGCAGCTAGCAAAGAATATTTATTAGCTTGTGTGGTATGTCTTCTCGGGGAAGACAATGGCACCCCACCCCAGTACTCTTGCCTGGAAAATCCAATGGACAGAGTAGCCTGGTGGGCTGCAGTCCATGGGGTCGCTAACAGTCGGACAGACTGAGCGACTTCACTTTCACTTTTCTCTTTCATGCACTGGAGAAGGAAATGGCAACCCACTCCAGTATTCCTGCCTGGAGAATCCCAGGGATGGGGGAGCCTGGTGGGCTGCTGTCTATGGGGTCACACAGAGTCGGACATGACTGAAGTGACTTACCAGCAGCAGCAGTGGTATGTCTTCTAAGGGGAGGCAAGAAAGCCCCAGCATGTGGTACATATAAAACCAAAATAGAAAATACAACTCTTGGTGGAACTCAAGCACAGGATGGTGGACAAGATGACTTCATTTACTCAACAAATACCTCTGATCCTGCTCTGTGTCCCTGGAAGTGCGAATAGGAGCAATGAAACTTCATTCTTTGAAGGAAGTTTCAGTTTAGTGGGAAAGAGACCCATACAAATGAATAGGCAATCCAGTACAGGGTAGTAAATTCTGGTTCAGAACTGAGGACAGAGGTTTGCAGGGACACTGATAACTGGATAATCTGAGAAGGGGGAGGGGAAAGATTCCTGAGGAGGAGGAAGAGACCTTCTGGAGGAGGAGGAGAAGAGGGAAGCATTCCTGAGAAGGAAGAGGAGGCCTTCCTGAGGAGGAGGAGGGGGAGGAGGAGGAGGAGGCCTTTCTGAGGAGGGGGAGGG
>SJYX01012534.1:347883-363297 GCA_006410675.1 Oreotragus oreotragus | reverse complement strand
TTGGGGTGAAATGTCCTATAGATATCAATTAGGTCTAACTGATCTATTGTATCATTTAAAGTTTGTGTTTCTTTGTTAATTTTCTGTTTAGTTGATCTGTCCATAGGTGTGAGTGGGATATTAAAGTCTCCCACTATTATTTTGTTTTTGTTAATTTCCCTTTTCATACTTGTTAGCATTTGTCTTACATATTGTGGTGCTCCTATGTTGGGTGCATATATATTTATAATTGTTATATCTTCTTCTTGGATTGATCCTTTGATCCTTTGATCATTATGTAGGGGCCTTCTTTGTCTATTTTCACAGCCTTTGTTTTAAAATCTATTTTATCGGATATGAGTATTGCTACTCCTGCTTTCTTTTGGTCTCTATTTGTGTGGAATAGCTTTTTCCAGCCCTTCACTTTCAGTCTGTATGTGTCCCTTGTTTTGAGGTGGGTCTCTTGTAGGCAGCATATATAGAGATCTTGTTTTTGTATCCATTCAGTCAGTCTTTGTCTTTTGGTTGAGGCATTCAACCCATTTATGTTTAAGGTAATCATTGATAAGTATGATCCCATTGCCATTTACTTTATTATTTTGGGTTTGGGTTTATATGCCCTTTTTGTGTTTCCTGTCTAAAGAATATCCTTTAGAATTTATTGGAGAGCTGGTTTGGTGGTGCTGAATTCTCTCAGCTTTTGCTTGTCTGTAAAGCTTTTGATTTCTCCTTCATATTTGAATGAGATCCTTGCTGGGTACAGTAATCTGGCCTGTAGGTTATTTTCTTTCCTCACTTTAAGTATGTCTTGCCATTCCCTCCTGGCCTGACGAGTTTCTATTGAAAGATCAGTTGTTATCCTTATGGGAATCCCCTTGTGTGTTATTTGTTGTTTTTCCCTTGCTGCTTTTAATATTTGTTCTTTGTGTTTGATCTTTGTTAATTTGATTAATATGTGTCTTGGGGTGTTTTTTTTCTTTCCTCACTTTAAGTATGTCTTGCCATTCCCTCCTGGCCTGACGAGTTTCTATTGAAAGATCAGTTGTTATCCTTATGGGAATCCCCTTGTGTGTTATTTGTTGTTTTTCCCTTGCTGCTTTTAATATTTGTTCTTTGTGTTTGATCTTTGTTAATTTGATTAATATGTGTCTTGGGGTGTTTTGCCTTGGGTTTATCCTGTTTGGAACTCTCTGGGTTTCTTGGACTTGGGTGATTATTTCCTTCCCCATTTTAGGAAAGTTTTCAACTATTATCCCCTCAAGTATTTTCTCATGGTCTTTCCTTTTATCTTCTTCTTCTGGGACTCCTATAATTTGAATGTTGGAGCGTCTTGTATTGTCCTGGAGATCTCTGAGATTTTCCTCATTTCTTTTAATTCATTTTTCTTTTTTCCACTCTGATTCATTTCTACCATTCTATATTCTATTTCACTAATCGTATTCTTTGCTTCTGATATTCTACTATTTGTTGCCTCCAGAGTGTTTTTGATCTCATTTATTGCATTGTTCATTATATATTTACTCTTTTTTATTTCTTCTAGGTCCTTGTTAAACCTTTCTTGCATCTTCTCAATCCTTGTCTCCAGGCTATTTATCTGTGAATCCATTTTGATTTCAAGATTTTGGATCATTTTCACTATCAATATTCAGAATTCTTTCTCAGGAAGATTCCCTATCTCTTCCTCTTTTGTTTGGTGTGGTGGGCATTTCTCCTGTTCCTTTACCTGCTGGATATTCCTCTGTCTCTTCACCTTGGTTATATTGCTGCGTTTGCGGTGGTCTTTCTATATTCTGGGAATTTGTGGAGTTCTCTTTATTATGGAGTTTCCTCGCTGTGGGTGGGGTTGTATCAGGGGCTTGTCAAGGTTTCTTGGTTAGGGAGGCTTGTGTTGGAGTTCTGGTGTGTGGAGCTGGATTTCTTCTCTCTGGAGTGCAATGAAGTGACCAGTGATGGGTTATGAGATGTCAATGGTTTTGGAGTAACTTGAGCTGCATGTTTACTGAAGCTCAGGACTGTGTTCCTGTGTTGCTGGAGAATTTGCGTGGTATGTCTTGCTCCGGAACTTGTTGGCCCTTGGGTGGTGCTTCGTTTCAGTGTAGGTATGGAGGTGTTTGATGGGTTCCTATCGATTAATGTTCCCTGGGTTCAGGAGTTCTCTGATGTTCTCAGGATTTGGACTTAAGCCTCCTGCTTCTTGTTTTCACTTTTATTTTTACAGTAACCTCAAGACTTCTCCATCTATACAGCACCAATGATAAAACATCTAGGTTAAAGATGAAAAGTTTCTCCACATTGAGGGACACCCAGAGAGGTTCACAGAGTTACATGGAGAAGAGAAGAAGTAGAGGGTAGTTAGAGGTGTCTCGGATGAGATGAGGTGGGATCAGAAGAGGAGAGAGCAACCTAGCCAGTAATCACTTCCTTACGTGCACTCCACAGTCTGGACCGCTCAGAGGTGTTCACGGAGTTATACAGGGAATAGGAGAGGGAGGAAGTAGACAGAGGTGGCCAGGAAGATAAAAGAGGAAAATGAAAAGGAGAGAGACAGATCCAGCCAGTAACCAGTTCCATAAGTGTTCTCCACCGTCTGGAACACACAGAGCTTCACAGAGTTGAATAGAGAAGAAAAGAGGGAGGGAAAAAACAGAGGCCACCTGGTGGCAAAAAAGGAGAGTCCAAAGGAGGAGAGAGTGGTCAAGCCAGTAATCTTGCTCTCAGGTAAAATTGGGTACTGAAGATTGTTTTTTTTTTTTTTTTTTTAATGTACAAAATTGACAACAAATACCAAAAAGCAAAGATTAAAAATCTAAAGTACAGGTTGGATTTTCAAAAATACAATATTAAAGAAAAGAAGAAAAGGAAAAAAAAAACACGAATTATTAAAAACAACAACCACAAAAAGACTATATACAGCGTTTGCTTTAAAAATAGGGTCTTTTTTTTCTTTTTTTTGAAAAGTAATAGTAGGTTATAAAAATTAAAATTAAAGGAGAAATAGAGGACTTAAAATTTTTTAAAAGTTAAAAAAAAGAAGGAAAAGAAAAGAAGAAAAATCACACAACAACACAACAACATCAACAACAACAACAACAAAAGTAGAAATGATCATAAAAATAGTAAAGATATATCTGGGCCTTTTTCCGGTGTTGTGGGCAGTGTGGGGTCACTTCCAAGGCGGTTCCCTCTCTTTAACTTCTGTTTGCTGATCTCTTCAATGTCTGATTTCCGCCCTGACACAGGTGGGGCGATAGTGGACAGTTTTTTTTTTAAGCTCACTTGTTCAGTCGTGCTGTGGGGAGGGAGGGATGCTGCAAAGAAATAACATTAGCATATGCTCACAGTGTCTCAGCCCCCCTGGGCCTGCCCCTGCTCACAGCGCACACCACTCAGGCTCTATGTTGCTCCGCTGGGAACCGTCTGAGGCTGGCCCTAAGCTGCATGCATCTCTCAGGTCTAAGCCACTCAGGCTTGTCGCTCAGGTAGCTCTCAGAGGGGCAGATTGCATTGGGCCTCCCAGGTCCGAGTAGCTCAGGTGTTTGGCAAGTGCAGTCGCTGCGACTTATTGTCTTTCTTGTCTCTGCTGCTCAGTTTTCTGGGAGTACTGCTGGTGTTCCTTCTCAGGCGGATGTTGACTATCCAGAACCCCTAGAAGTCTTAGTTAGCAAAGAAACTTACTTGCATTTTGGTAGGTATTGATGGACGTGAGTCTGAGTGAACTCTGAGAGATGGTGATGAACAAGGAGGCCTGGCGTGTTGAGATTCATGGGGTCGTAAAAAGTCAGACACAACTGAGCGACTGAACTGAACTGAATGTCTCTCTTGGGCTGTGATTGCCCCCTTCCAGCCCTTACAGCTCTGGCTGTCTGTCACTGGAGGGGGATGGTCTGCATCCAGCTATTTCTGTTTCAGCCTTTTTTCTGTGCGTGGTCCTCTTGGTGTCAAGGTTTTTGCGTGGTAGCTGTCCCACAGTCTGGTTTGCTAGCCAAGTTAGTTCGCTCTGGGTACGTGTGGGACATTCCGACCTGCTTCTTGAAAATCACTGCAGCCTGCGCCTCCTGTGCCTCCCTGCCCAGCCCCTACTTGCTAGTGGCGGATGCAAGAGTCTGTGCTGCTGCTCCGCTGGGGGAGTTATTGCTGGGCTCCTAATCTGTTGGTTTTAATTATTTATTTGTCCTTCCTGCTATGTTGCCCTCTGTGCTTCTAAGGCTCGTCACAGATTCAGCAGCGAGAGTGTTTCCTGGTGTTTGGAAACCTTTCTTCTTAAAATTCCCTTTCCAGGATGGGACTTCTTTCNCTGCTCCGCTGGGGGAGTTATTGCTGGGCTCCTAATCTGTTGGTTTTAATTATTTATTTGTCCTTCCTGCTATGTTGCCCTCTGTGCTTCTAAGGCTCGTCACAGATTCAGCAGCGAGAGTGTTTCCTGGTGTTTGGAAACCTTTCTTCTTAAAATTCCCTTCCCAGGATGGGACTTCTTTCCCGAGACAGAGCTCCCTCCCTGCCTTCTTTGTCTCTTTTTTCGTCTTTTATATTTTTTCCTACCTGTTTTTGAAGATAATGATCTGCTTTTCTGGGTGCCTGATGTCCTCTGTCAGCATTCAAAAGTTGTTTTGTGGAATTTACTCACTGTTGAAATGTTCTTTTGATGAATTTGTGAGGGAGAAAGTGGTCTCCCCATCCTATTCCTCTGCCATCTTAGGATCGCCCCAATGATTATCATTCTTATGAATATTTTTGCAAATTTTAAAATGCCAACTACCATAGGAATGATATTCATTCCTATGTATTCTAAGTAGCAATTATATAATTGCTTATAATTATGGTAAAGTAACGTCTCTGCTTTGGAATATACTATCTAGGTTGCTCATAACTTTTCTTCCAAGGAGTAAGCATCTTTTAATTTCATCTTTTAATCACCACCTGCAGTGATTGTGGAGCCCAAAAAAATAAATTCTGACAGTTTCCACTGTTTCCCCATCTATTTCCCATGAAGGAATGTGACTGGATGCCATGATCCTAGTTTTCTAAATGTTGAGCTTTAAGCCAACTTTTTCACTCTCTTCTTTTACTTTCATCAAGAGGCATTTTAGTTCCTCTTCACTTTCTGACATAAGGGTGCTGTCATCTGCATATCTAAAGTTGTTGATATTTCTCCCAGCAATCTTGATTCCAGCTTGTGTTTCTTCCAGTCCAGCGTTTCTCATGATGTACTCTGCATATAAGTTAAATAAGCAGGGTGACAATATACAGCCTTGACGTACTCCTTTTCCTATTTGGAACCAGTCTGTTGTTCCATGTCCAGTTCTAACTGTTGCTTCCTGACCTGCATACAGATTTCTCAAGAGGCAGGTTAGGTGGTCTGGTATTCCCATCTCTTTCAGAATTTTCCACAGTTTATTGTGATCCACACAGTCAAAGGCTTTGGCATAGTCAATAAAGCAGAAATAGATGTCTTTCTGGAACTCTCTTGCTTTTTCCATGATCCAGTGGATGTTGGCAATTTGATCTCTGGCTCCTGTGCCTTTTCTAAAACCAGCTTGAACAACAGGAAGTTCATGGTTTACATATTGCTGAAGCCTGGCTTGGAGAATTTTAAGCATTACTTTACTAGCATGTGAGATGAGTGCAATTGTGTGGTAGTTTGAGCATTCTTTGGCATTGCCTTTCTTTGGAATTGGAATGAAAACTGACCTTTTCCAGTCCTGCAGCCGCTGCTGAGTTTTCCAAATTTGCTGGCATATTGAGTGCAGCACTTTCACAGCATCATCTTTCAGGATTTGAAACAGCTCAACTGGAATTCCATCACCTCCACTAGCTTTGTTCTTAGCGATGCTTTCTAAGGCCCACTTGACTTCACATTCCAAGATGTCTGGCTCTAGATGAGTGATCACATCATCATGATTATCTGGGTCATGAAGATCTTTTTTGTACAGTTCTTCTGTGTATTCTTGCCATGTCTTCTTAATATCTTCTGCTTTTGTTAGGTCCACATCAATTCTAAACTTTATCGAGCCCATCTGCTGAAATGTTCCCTTGGTATCTCTAATTTTCTTGAAAAGATCTCTAGCCTTTTGCATTCTGTTGTTTTCCTCTATTTCTTTGCATTGATTGCTGAAGAAGGCTTTCTTATCTCTTCTTGCTATTCTTTCAACTCTACATTCAGATTCCTTTTCTCCTTGGCTTTTCGCTTCTCTTTTCACAGCTATTTCTAAGGCTTCCCCAGACAGCCATTTTTCTTTTTTGCATTTCTTTTCCAGTCAAGGCTATGGTTTTTCCAGTAGTCATGAATGGATGTGAGAGTTGGACTGTAAACAAGGCTGAGTGCTGAAGAATTGATGCTTTTGAACTGTGGTGTTGGAGAAGACTCAAGAATCCCTTGGACTGCAAGGAGATCCAACCAGTCCATTCTGAAGGAGATCAACCCTGGGATTTCTTTGGAAGAAATGATGCTAAAGCTGAAACTGCAGTACTTTGGCCACCTCATGGGAAGAGTTGACTCATTGGAAAAGACTTTGATGCTGGGATGGATCGGGGACAGGAGAAGAAGGGGACGACCGAGGATGAGGTGGCTGGATGGCATCACTGACTCAATGGATGGGAGTCTGAGTGAACTCCGGGAGTTGGTGATGGACAGGGAGGCCTGGCATGCTGCAATTCATGGGGTCACAGAGTCGGACACGACTGAGAGACTGAACTCAACTGAACTGAACTGATGATTTTGTGTCCGTGAACATATGTATGGTATTGGACAGATAATTGTCTTGACTATATTTTCCACATAGTAATTGTGCAAATTATCCAAAATAGATAGTACTAAAGAACTCAGATATCTTAATTTCTGAGGGTCAATAATATCTGTCAAATCTGAAGGTAGTATACAATGCAACACATATCTATAGATACTTTTCGTAGAATAAAACAATATAAACATTTAAATATGTATAAATGCAGAGTCACTATTTGTCTCATGGACTGTTTAGTACTTCGAAAAGAAGTATACTTTCAACTTTGAAATTTCCCACCTTCCTCAGTGACATTTATTCTGTTTAGCTGATTCATTTTTAAAATGAGATTTAGATGAAATTTAAATGAAAATTTTGTCTATTTATATTTTATTTTACTTTTTTATGGCCCACATAGAAGAAATAGCTCAAACAGTATATACTGAACTGAAAATTAGCACTTGAAGAAAGATAGCATTTTATAATCAATGCATTATTTTACAGTTGACTAAATTGAATGAATTATATTTTTTTCTAGTGTTATTTTTAGAAGTCTCTAAAAATATTCCAGCAGTATTACTGTAATACAAAATTAAACAAAACACGAAATGGTAAAAATTTCCTAGAAAGTAGTTCACTGAAAAATATTAGCTCATCAAACAATATAGAATTAATATCTTCAGTATGGAAATTCACTAAGGATTCACTATATTATGTGAAAAATTCCCATATCCTTTTTGAAGTCTATTTTCACATATTTAAACTGTAGTCATCAAATAACTTCTACAATAAGAGGAAATCACTGTAGATGACATTAGGTAAGCACCATCATTTTTTTGTGTGGTGTATGTGTCAAGAGGCCTAGATAAATTCTTCAGAGATACTGTTAAGATCAAAATTGAATGAGATGCTAGTATTTTTGAAAATTTTTTCCTTGTTTTTGATAAATTCTGTAGTTTAATGACAGAAAGCCCATGACAAATAAAACCAGCAACATGAAATAAAACAAAACATATATTTGTGTCATTATTCCACAGGAAAATAATCTACTACCCTGGATGATGCCATTATCTTCATTAACTCCACCATAGTTTGGTCTCAAGTCAACAACAGGGAGGGAACACAGCCCTGACCATCAACAAAAATTGGATTAAAGATTTACTGAGCATGATCCTTCCCATCAGAACAAAACCCAGTTTCTCCCACAGTAAGAAGTTTCAAAGACCAGATAAAAAGTCATGTTACAGCTTACAACATATTTCTTTCAGTATGGCTCTGCACACCTTCAAAAATTTACATCTAAAGTAGTTTTAACATTGTACAGATGTTGGCATTAAGAAGTTTTATGTTGCCTGTTATTTAATCACTACTTATATATTCAGTGGTGGATATCTGGACTGTTTAAATGTGTTAGCAATGACTTATGTGTGATGTCACATTATCTTTTTATTTAGCTGAAAATCCACATAGATCAATTCTTCTGAGTTTCTGTGCACTTTATTTTCCATTTATAATATTTGGTATATCAGCTACTTTCATATGAAAAACGTCCATTTATTTTTTATTCACATCCATGCAGAAGTCATAGTTTTTAAGACACTAATTCTATATTTCTGTAGCACGTGAAATAAAATTCATAAAGCAATATTAATGTTAAATTTAAAGTAGAGGATATTAAAAAAAAAAAAGAGTATCTTGTACACAGGATAGAATGTAGTCAACCCATAAAACTTCTTATTGTAAGCATTAAAATACTTCAGAAAAATCTCCACAGTTGTTTCACAATTAAAGTCTCAGAAGTATTTTTTAATGAAGAAAATATGTGAAAAATATATACTCATAAAATAAAAAAAATTAGCTATCAAACTTCAAATTAATTATTAATTATTCCCACTTTAATTACCAAATTTTTTTCTGGCTTTAAAATAATTTTTATCTCTTCAGATATCTGTTCTATGCTCAGTGGACTAGAAGAAATATTGGCCTAGGAGTCAAAAGATCGGAGCTAGTGGCCTAATCACATTTCACTAAATATTAATAATAGACTAACTTGAGGCATTTCAACATTTCTTTTCCAAATTTCAACAAATTGGAAAAGGTCATTTCTTTCCTCCTTTTCAACTCTGATTCCTTGGCACATTAGGAAACTTCTGGTGGTTTCTTTTTTGAAGTTCCTGGCCACACATATTTTGATGTTATTTTTAAGGTGTACTCCATTTGTTATGACACATTTTCTATTCATCCATTAATATATATATTTGTTGAGTTTATCTAACTGATGCATGTTATGCATCATAGTGTAAATAATGCAGAGATTAAAGTACCTAAGTTACACATGAAAAGAAAAGGTTGCAATTAAAATTGAGTTAATTTCAATTGGGTCTTGATCCCTTCTAAATCTCCTCTGTGTCTACTGTTGCCGATATTAATCTACCTTAGTTTCACCTACATCTTCAAATACCATCTACATCTTGATGATTTTCTTAAATTTACATCATAAATACCTCTTTGTTTTCTATTCTATAATATTATTTTACTTTTTATTTTTGAAGTATAATTGATTTACAACATTTTGTTGTTTTCTGTCAAACCTCAACATGAATCAGCCATAGGTATGCATATATCCCCTCCTGTTTAAACCTCCTTCCCATCTCCCGCCCCACCCCACTGTTCTTGATAGATACAGAGCCCCTGTTTGAGTTTTCTGAGCCATAGAGCAAATTCCCATTAGCTATCTATTTTACATACAATAATGTAAGTTTCCATGTTACCTTCCATACATCTCACTCTCCCCTCACCTCTCCTCATATCCATAAGTCTATTCTCTATGTCTGTTTCTCCATTGCTTCCCTGTAAATAAATTCTTCAGTATCATTTTTCTAGATTCCATATATATGGGTTAAAATACAATATTTATCTTTCTCTTTCTGACTCACTTCACTCTGTATAATAGGTTCTAGGTTCATTCACCTCCATCAGAACTGACTCAAATGCATTTCTTTTTATGGCTGAGTAAAATCCCATTGTGTATATGACCACAACTTTATCCATTCATCTGTCAATGGACATCTAGGTTACTTCCATGTTCTAGCTATTGTAAATAGTGTTGCAATGAGCATTGGGATACATGTGTCTTTCTCAATTTTGGTTTTCATAGGGTATATGCCTAGAAGTGGGATTTCTGGGTCATATGGTGATTTTATTCCTAGTGTTTTAAGGAATCTCCATACAGTCTTCCATAGTGGCTGTATCAATTTATGTTCCCACCACGTTCCCTTTTCTCCACACCCTCTCCTGCATTTATCATTTTTAGACTTTTTGATGATGGCCGTTCTGACCAATGTGAGGTGATATCTCATTGTAGTTTTGATTTGCATTTTTCTAATAATGAGAGATGTTGAGCATCTTTTCATGTGTTTGTCAGCCATCTGTATGTCTTTTTTGGAGAAATGTCTGTTTATGTTTTTTCTCATTTTTTTGATTGGGTTGTTTGTTTTTCTGGCATTGAATTGTGAGCTGCTTGCATATTTTGGAAATTAATCCTTTGTCAGTTGTTTCATTTGTTATTATTTTCTCCCATTCTGAGGGTTGTCTTTTCACCTTGCTTATAGTTTCTTTTGCTGTGCAAAAGCTTTTAAGATTAATCAGGTCCCACTTGTTTACTTTTGTTTTTATTTCCATTACTCTAGGAGGTGGGTCAAAGAGGATCTTGTTTTGATTTATGTCATTGAGTATTCTGCCTATTTTTTCCTATAAGAATTTTATAGTTTAGGTCTTTAATCCATTTTCAGTTTATCTTTGGGTATGGTATTAGGAAGTGATCTAATTTCATTCTTTTACATGCAGTTGTCCAGTTTTCCCAGCACCATTTATTAAAGAGACTATCTTTGCCCTATTTCATATTCTTGCCTCCTTTGTCAAAAATAAGGTACCCATAGGTGCATGGGTTTATTTCTGGGCTTTCTATCTTGCTCCATTGATCTATATTTCTGGTTTTGTGCCAGTGCCATACTGTCTTGATGACTGTAGCTTTGTAGTACAATCTGAAGTTTGGAAGGTTGATTCTTCCAGCTCCATTTTTCTTTCTCAAGACTTGCTTTTGTTATTCAGCCTCTTTTGTGTTTCTGTATGGATTGTGATATTTTTGTTTTAGTTCCGTGAAAAATGCCATTGGTAATTGATAGAGATCACATGAATCTATAGATTGCATTCGGTAGTATAGTCATTTTCACAATATTTATTCTTCCTACCCAGGAACATGGAATATCTCTCCATCTGTTTATGTCACCTTTGGCTTCTTTCATTAGTTTCATAATTTTCTGTGTACAGTTCTTTTGTCTCCTTAGGTAAGTTTATTCCTAGATATTTATTTTTGTTGCAATGGTGTATGGGATTGATTCCTTAATTTCTCTTTCTTATTTTTCATTGTTAGTGTATAGAAAAGCAAGTGATTGCTGTGTATTGATTTTCTATTCTGCAGCTTTGCTAAATTCACTGATTCGCTCTAGTAATATTCCGATACTATCTTTAGGGTTCTCTATGTACAGTATCATGTCATCAACAAGCAGTGAGAGCTTTATTTATTTTCTGATCTGGATTCCCTTTATTTATTTTTCTTTTTCTGATTCCTGTTGAATAATACTGGTGAAAGTGGACACCCTTGTCTTGTTCCTGATCTTACGGGGAATATTTCAGTTTTTCACCACTGAAAATAATGTCTCCAGTTTCTGACTTATCCTATAGACCTTGGAACTTGCCAGCTTTCAAAATCTTGTGAGCCAATTTCTTATAATAAATCTCTATATCTAAAGAGAGTTAATATTTTATATAATGACAATGATAATTTATTATCATATCTATCCTATTCATTCTATTTCTCTGGAGAATCTTTATTGATCCATGTAGTAAAGATTTTTATCCAATTTCTGTAAGAGAAAAGAAATGAAAAAAGCTAGATTCTGTGTCTTTTATTTAAGGACTTAAATTAATCATGTAAACTGCCACTAAGTGGCACTAGGTGGAGAGTCATAAGTTTAATGGGGAAAAAATAAGCATGTTGTCTATTCCAAGACAAGTTCCCCAAATGATTTTCAAAGATAATGAAATGTATTGTTTAAACACTAGATTTTATATAAGTAATAAACATAAAGTTTAAAATAAATAAATTTTTATATAAAATTTAATTTTAAATATGTGCATTGATTTGCCAAAAAAAGCTGATAGTTGTTGATGGGTAGCGAGCAGTGAAGAAGGATGTAAAGGAAAAGTGGTAGAATTAGGTGATTGAATTTTCCTGGAGAAAATATGAAAATTCAGTACTAAAATCAGGGATCTTTCATGATAAAATTATTTTCCTACAATTATAGTTTTGTAATTGCCTGACATGAACATCACTTTTACTCAGCATTTGTGTGTACACATACATGCACACACTCATTTTTTTAGTTTTTCAGAATATAGCATGTTATTCAAAATTTTTCATATGATATTGTCTGCCAAAAACTTTTTTATTGAGTAAATGGGGAGCTGTTTTCCTTGAAACTATGATGGTAGAATTTCATTTCTTATAATTATTTAACTTGTCTTATAAGTAAAATTATTTTAACAAAATAACAAGAAAACCTCAAACTTTCAAGTGTCACTATTTCAAATAATATCAGAATAAACAATTGTTATGTAAAGTATATGTGTATATATGCATATATATGGAGGAAGGAATGGCAATTCACTCCAGTATTCTTGCCTGTAGAATTCCATGGACAGAGAAACCTGGCAAGATTACAGTCCATGGGGCCACAAAGAATCTGACACAGCTAAGCGACTGAGGACATGCATATATTTAATTTGAAAATAAAGACTGGAGGATATTTAGTACAGAGTCAATGTATATTGTTAGAAAATTATCAAAACAGCTGCCTTGTTAAGGAAGAAAATTTTGTATACATCATCTTAGGTCTCAACTCTAACAATATTTTCCCATGACCTCTTGTACCTGATGACAAGTTATTATAGTATATGGGGTACATACTAAGTCACTTCATTCCTCTCTGACTCTCTCAGATCCTGTGGAGCAAAACCAGCCAGGCTCCTGTCTCCATGGGATTCTCCAAGCAAGAATACTGGAGTTCGTTGTTATGACCTCCTCCAGGTTACCTTCCTAACCCAAAGATCGGACCCACATCCCTTGTTTCCTGCATTGGTCTACAGGTTCTTTATAATCAGTGCCACCTAGGATGCCCAATATATATGGTATTCCTTTCTAAACAATCCCATATCTGTTCTTGAATTATCAGCACTTTAAAATCTTACCACTGGGCTTCCCCGGTGGCTCAATGATAATGAATCTGCCTACCAATGCAGGAAACATGGGCTCAATCCCTGGCCCAGGAATATCCCACATGTCACACAGGAAAAATAAACCCATGCACCACAACTATTGAGTCTGTGCTCTAGAGTCCATGTGCTGCAGCTACTGAAACCGGCATTCCCAAGAGCCTGTGCCTCGCAAGAAAATCCGCTGCAATTAGAAACCCATACACCACAGCTAGAGAGGAGCCTCCACTCACAGCAATTAGCAAGAAGCTCATATAGCAACAAAGACTCAACACAGCAAAAAGTAAATAAAGAAATAAATAACATTATTATTATTACTATTTTTAAAGTCTTACTTCTGTTTATTTCTATTGCCTTTGCCTTTGTCTTGTAATTTTCTCCATATGTCTATTTTAACTCTTATATTAGAGTTGGAAAGATTGAAGGCAGGAGAAGAGGAGAGGCCAGAGGACGAGATGTTTAAATGGCATACCTGACTCAATGGACATGAGTTTGAGCAAGCTACGGCAGATGGTGAAGGACAGGGATGCCTGGCATGCTGCAGTCCATGGGGTTTCCACAAGTTGGACATGAGGAGTGACTAAACAACAGCAATTAGAGTTCTTTAGAGAAACAGAACCAAAGTTTACCAAACCAAAAAGAACATAATCTTCCATGCATTTGTCCCAACTTGCTTAGGAATTCAGTGGGAATCTTGAATATGCCATCAATTTAATAGCCACAAAAAGCTGGTAAGTTCTAAGGAATAGTACAAAATTATAACTAGTTTATATCAAAGTTAGCTTAAAATCAGATGATTCTGAGAGCTTCTAGGGCGGGCTGGTCATAGCTGAGGTGAATCTATAGTCAAGGAAAAGAAGTTTTGCTTTTGTGGGTGGTACCCAAAAGAAATAAAATGTCTTTTGTCTCATAACACAATGATAAGTACATAAATTTAGGAGTCAGAGCAAAAGTAGCCATTATATACATTTTTTTTTTCCTCATGATCTTTGTTCATGATTATTCTTCTAAACTCAGAATTTGCCTGAACACAGTAGTTTAGAAGGCTGTGACAGAATAGGTTTTAGGAAGATACAGAGCGTGATGTTCTCAGTGGTTCAAATTTAGAATAATGACCTTCATTTTAGATTTAGCTGACATTTTTTATGTCTAGCACTTGGCAATTCTGTCTAAAAACCTTCTTTTGTCCTATATACATAAAAAGCATAGTATGGAGGCAGAAAAATTTATATATATACATATATATATACATTGTACACAAAGTCCTGCCAGATTGTAATGTAATAGAATGTCGTGTTCTGTTTCTCATTCTTTATTCTCTTATTGGCCAGGCTACAGCAGGCCACTCAACTGCTTTTAATGACTTTCATTATTCCCTCTTATTTTCTAGGTTAATGACATATTGAAAGTACTAATAGCATAAAATTTTCAAATAGCTCACACACTGTTCATGAAAAAGGCAATATATTTTATTTTATATGCATATAATTTTTCTCCCAGCGGATTAGCTGCAACATTTTGCTGCTTTGTAATTTCTCAATTTAATTGAGGAAGTAAAAAAAAAAAGAAAAAAGCAGTCTCCCAGTGTGAAATTGTAGTTACAAAAGTGATCACATTCCACCCACTTCACCTCTGAAACTTCAAGGGGTGTTATACAATCTGTGAAAGGAAGTGCAGAGAATCATAGATTTTGATCCTCAACTACTTCATGCTTCTAAAAATCTGATAGTCCAAGTTATGAAGACACATTAATTATAGTCAATACAGGGCCAGAAATGCATATGATTCAATTCTTAATAAACATTAAGCTTATACCTTGAGTTTTATGAGTCATTTCTCTAAGTACCAATTATAAAAGAAACATTAAATTAAATAACCTCTAAAATTTTCAAAAATAGGCATTTTACTTGTTTAGTCAAAGCACATTTACATGAAATGACACCATTTCTGAGTATGCCTTTTTGAACCATCTATCCTGTTTTTTAGTGTATTTCATGGTGCAGGGGACATGAATGCATTTGGAGTGTTTTAGAGAATAAACAATTTTTAAGTACAATAAATTGAAGTAAGTACAATAAATAAAGACTCAGACATGACAAAGTGACTAACACTCACTTTTTCACTTTTCTAGATAGCTCAGCTCAGTTAGGAAGGCTAACCTCTTGGTAGAATAGATTATTGATCATGATCAATCTGTTGATTGATTGTCTTTGGGTCAGGGGTTCACCTTTAATATTTAGTAGAAGTGTGCAGTTAAGCATACCACAAAAGAATTTTTTGTTCCAACTGTCAAAATTTGCTTTTTCCCCAATTCTTCTTAATTTCAGTATATTGCATACTCTTCTGGCAGATGCACAGTACAAAAAAAAAAAAGCAAGATTGT
>SJYX01012534.1:322661-338396 GCA_006410675.1 Oreotragus oreotragus | reverse complement strand
CCCTGGGATTTCTTTGGAAGGAATGATCCTAAAGCTGAAACTCCACTACTTTGGCCGCCTCATGTGAAGAGTTGACTCATTGGAAAAGACTCTGATGCTGAGAGGGATTGGGCGCAGGAGGAGAAGGGGACAACAGAGGATCAGATGGCTGGATGGCATCACTGACTTGATGGACGCGAGTCTCAGTGAACTGCGGGAGTTGGTGATGGACAGGGAGGCCTGACGTGCTGTGATTCATGGGGTCGCAAAGAGTCAGACACGACTGAGCAACTGAACTGAACTGGATTGAATTTTATTTTAAACCACAGCAAGCAGTTAATAATCTTCATTTACAAAATTAAAAAAAAAAGAAAAAAAAAAGAATTAAAAAAATATATTTAGGTTTAGACCTTCAAAATAATCTCAAGTTTCAGACACTATTCAGTGTTCAATCCAAAGACATGCTGTATTTTCTTCTTTAGTAATAGATCCTGAATTTCCAAGATAAGTTATAGTAATGTCCTTAAGAAAATTGAGTCCCTCCTCCAGACCTAGAGATAAAAAGAAATTAAAGTCTAATATAATTAACTAATGCATGCCAAGGCCATATAAATGCATGTATGGGATTCTCTCTGGGACTTCCAGAATTATTGCTCTTAGATAAAGTAATTAATTTGAACATCCCTGTCTCCAGAATGCTTGCTGTGTAAGTAATAAACAGTGTTATTATTTAAGTCATTTTATAAGATATTGTGAAAATATACCTATTTTTGCTACCATTAAGGCAGTTATGTCAAGAAGGAGTTAGAATGTCAAACATTATATCCAATCTCTTTAAAATTTTCCCTTGATATGATGAATATATATTATTGAGAGAGATATAATGCCAAATTTGTAAAATTTTCTAGAATCTATTACCTTAAGGCTTGACTACCTTAGTGAAAATAAAAGTTGATAATATATTTTTATAATTTCTTTAGATCCATAGACACATGTGTTAATATTGAATAGGTTCTGTCTCTTATACACATNATATTATTGAGAGAGATATAATGCCAAATTTGTAAAATTTTCTAGAATCTATTACCTTAAGGCTTGACTACCTTAGTGAAAATAAAAGTTGATAATATATTTTTATAATTTCTTTAGATCCATAGACACATGTGTTAATATTGAATAGGTTAGAGTTTTCACTTATCAAAATAAAAACTGCAAATACAAAACTCATAAAATATTTTTATAAATTTAAGATTATTTTGAAAGATTTTCTAATTTAACTGTTAACATTATTGCATGGCTTCCCTGGTGGTTCAGATGGTAAAGAATCTGCCTGCAATGTGGGACACCCAGGTTTGATCCCTGGATCAGGAAGATCCTCTGGAGAAGGGAATGGCTACCTACTCCAGTATTCTTGCTCGGAGAAATCCAAAGACAAAGGAGCCTGTCGGGCTATAGTCCATGGGTTCACAAAGAGTTGGATATGACTGAGCCACTAACACTGTTATTGCATAGTTCAAGGAATTTTAGAATTGCCTCTGGGTAAGTAGAATAGGTTTATATAGAAACATTTGAGACTATAAAATTGAGTTCCTTTAAGTCTAAAAAAAAACCAAACGTTTAAAGTGTTCTTTTTCATACTTACAAATATAGTCAATCTGATTTTCTTGTGTTTATGGCAAAGTCCATTATGCTAAGGAATAGAACCATTTGTTATAGACTTTATATTATGGTTTAAGTCTCTTAAAAATAAAATAGACATTATTTAAATTTAATAAAATATAGTTAACATCATTAAACATTCTCATTAAAACCAAATAAAATATGAAATACTTTAAGGGAAACACTCCATACCATAAAATTAATAAACAGGCAATACCATCTAGAAATCTAATTCCTACTCTAAATGAAGTTTGAGAAACTTTGGTTAAGGAGATGCCGAAGAGTAGAGCCAAGATTTTACTTAGAAAATATTCTGATTCAATCTCTTTATCAATTATTAGTGTGTTCAGATTTTCCATTTCTTCATGAGTTGGTCTTGGTAGGTTATAGGTAACTAGAAATTTACTCATTTCTTCTACGTCATTCAATGCGTTGGTGTCTCTTATGAGTCTCTATGATCCACGTGTCTTCATTCCAAATCTCAGGCAGAAAGAACAATGGCTCCCAGAGGCATGCTTTTCCCCTGGCAAGCTTGAGAGAGCTGACAAAAAATTTACATATGTTTTAAAGTTTCAGCTAGAATTATACAGCCATATTCCTTTACATGGCCAAGCCCATGTAACTAGCAGTAGGCATTGCAGCATCACATCATTATAACATAAATAGGAAGTAAAGAGTTATGGATAATTATCTACCTGTCACAGATACTTCTTTGCTTCCAAAGGGAAGCCAAGCAGGTTTATTACAGCATTCTTACAAGCCTTAGCTAAGATTATCCTAACATTGCAATGCTCCTTTATCCAAGGCTTCACATATCAAAAAGTATTATTCTAATGTTTTCCCTTTCATAAGAATATAATCCAAAACTGTGACTCTTACAGGAGTGATAACAAGATTAGTTAAATGACCAACTTCACAAACAGTATTTTCTCTCTCCTTTTTAAAATATCTTTGAAGTTAAGATTTTGCCACAAGAATTAACCCAAAAGTAATTTAGATTTTGACATTTTATATAGTGTTATAAAAACTCTTAGAAAAAGGGCCTCTGAAATATTGAATCTGAGATAGTGATTATTCTAGTCTCTAAATTTTCCTCATGCAGATTGCTGCCTATGCTGCTAAGTCGCCTCAGTCATGTCCGACTCTGTGTGACCCCAGAGACGGCAGCCCACCAGGCTCCCCGGTCCCTGGGATTCTCCAGGCAAGAACACGGGAGTTGGTTGCCATTTTCTTCTCCAATGCATGAAAGTGAAAAGTAAAAGAAGTCACTCAGTCGTGTCCGACTCTGTGCCACCCCAGAGGTGGCAGCCTACCAGGCTCCTCTGTCCATGGGATTTTCCAGGCAATAGTACTGGAGTGAGGTGCCACTGCCTTCTGTCTGTAAAAATAGTTATGAAAAAAAAATTGAAATATTTCAGTGCCTATATATTATATAAACTAAGAAACATTTGTTAAAAACTGTGGCCTAATAAAATTAATTAACTATACATGTATTAAAATGTATTTCTAGAAATATATTTTAAGTCTTACTAAAATTTTTAAATTGCCTTCACCTCCATGTATTATGTTCAGAACAAAGGTATACAGCAGAAAGGAAGATTTATATTTATCTATACCTACAGATAGATATAGGCTAGTAGACATCACTGATCTAGACCTATTTTGTTTTATAGTGTTTATGGAGTTTTCTCATTTATCCTGTAATATCTTTCAAAATGTTTTCAAAAATGCCTTTATTCAATATATACAACAAAGTGAGGGAGAAGCATCCCACATGTACTGTTTCCTCTGGATATAAAGTCTTGTATCAAAGAACAATTTCAGAAACTATGTTTAATATCTTGTTTTTCTCAAAGATGGAATAGAATTTCAAGCTAATATGTTTGAAATATAAGCTTAAAAGACTCATAGCTAAAGCCAAATGCATCACTATATATTGCAACCAAAGAACAAGTCTGATATAAATTCTTGTGGACCTTATTTTCTTAGTAAAAACTATTCTATAACTTTTCAAAGACATTAAAATTTGTAGGAAATTACACATGCAGAAATATTAAAGGACATTATTATCAAAAAACCTTTTTTCTCCTCCATTTTAGCCAATATTTGGTTTCTATGAAGAAAGAAACCACTGACATTTGTACTGAGAAATTCTATTTCAAAAACCAACATAAGAAGGTTAATTTTTTTTTTCAAGAAGCACAATTGGAGTGATTTAGTATAACTGTATGATAATGGTTGAAGAGGATGAAAAGTGGTCAAATATATTATATTTGGTGGGAACAAATGAAAGATAAAGTTTGTAAAAAAATAAAAATTTGCAATATATATACAAGACAATAAATATAGTAGAAAAATCTAGGGAGTGAGTTAAGGATTGTCTATACATTGACAGCAGCTTCTTTTTGAAAATAGATTACTTAAAGCAATTCATTTCAGTTATGGTAAAGATAACATAAACTGAGAGACATTTACTAACAAGATTTTGAGAAAATTTTTTTCCTAGAGAGCTATATAAAATCAATGAAGGAATGCTACTAGTGAAATTAAAGAAGATATAATAATAATAAATAAAATAACTTTAAAACTGGCTGATTAAAATAAAATCATGTAATGAATTATTTACACTGTTAGAACTTTTCAAAAGATATATATATAGCCTGAATACAACACGGCTTATACTCAAGCCCTCTATCACTTTTCATCTTGTATCCTGAAACTAACCAGTCACTATTTTATGATTAATGACAGACAAATCACAAATTAAATAATACATGTATAACTCTAGATCATATTTACATATATTGCATATATTCTTATGTAACAAAGAAATGGCAAGAATACACAGAAGAACTATACAAAAAAGATCTTAATAACCCAGATAACCACAATGATGTGATCNAACTAACCAGTCACTATTTTATGATTAATGACAGACAAATCACAAATTAAATAATACATGTATAACTCTAGATCATATTTACATATATTGCATATATTCTTATGTAACAAAGAAATGGCAAGAATACACAGAAGAACTATACAAAAAAGATCTTAATAACCCAGATAACCACAATGATGTGATCACTCACCTAGAACCAGATGTCCTGGAGTGTGAGGTCAAGTGGGCCTTAGGAAATATCACTATGAACAAAACTAGTGGAGGTGATGGAATTCCAGCAGAGCTATTTAAAAGATGATGCTGTGAAAGTGCTGCAATCAATTTGCCAGCAAATTTGGCAAACTCAACAGTGGGCACAGGACTGGAAAAAGTCAGTTTTCATTCCAATCCCAAAGAAAATCAATGCCAAGGAGTGTTCAAACTACTACACTCATCTCACACTCTACGAAAGTAATGCTCAAAATTCTCCAAGTCAGGCTTTAACAGTATGGGAACCTAAAACTTCCAGATATTCAAGCTGGATTTAGAAAAGGTAGAGGAACCAGAGATCAAATTGACAACATCTGTTGGATTATCGAAAAAGCAAGAGACTTCCAAAAAGATATCTATTTCTGTTTCATTGACTATACCAAAGCATTTGACTATGTGGATCACAATAAACTGTGAAAAATTCTTCAAGAGATGGGAATATCAGACCTGACCTGCCTCCTGTGAAATTAGTATGAAGGTCAAGAAGCAACAGTTAGAGCTGGACATGGAACAACAGACTGGTTCAAATTGGGAAAGAAGTACGTCAAGGCTGTATATTGTCACCCTGCTTATTTAACTTATATGCAGAATGCATCATGAGAAATGCCAAGCTGGATGAAGCACAAGCTGGAATCAAGATTTCTGGGAGAAATATCAATAACCTCAGAGATGCAGATGACACCACCCTTATGCAGAAAGTGAAGGACTAAAGAGCCTCTTGATGAAAGTGAAAGAGGACAGTGAAAAAGGTGACTTAAAACTCACCATTCAGAAGAGTAAGATCATGGCATCCAGTGCCATCAGTTCATGGCAAATAAATGGGGAAACAATGAAAACTGTGAGAGGCTTTATTTTCTTGGGCTTCAAAATCATTCCAGAAGGTGGCTGCAATCATGAAATTAAAAGACACTTGCTCCTTGAAAGAAAGTCTCTGGCCAACTTATACAGCATATTAAAAACCAGAGACGTTACTATGCCAACAAAGGTTCGTCCAGTCAAGGCTATAGTTTTTCTAGTAGTCATGTATGGATGTGGAAGTTGAACTATAAAGAAAGCTGAGCACCGAAGAATTGATGCTTTTGAACTGTGGTGTTGGAGAAGACTCTTGAGAGTCCCTTGGACTGCAAGGAGACCCAACCAGTCCATCCTAAAGGAGATCAGTCCTGGGTGTTTATTGGAAGGACTGATGTTGAAGCTGAAACTCCAACACTTTGGCCACCTGATACAAAGAGCTGATTCATTTGAAAAGACCCTGATGCTGGGAAAGATTGAGGGCAGGAGGAGAAGGGGATGACAGAGGATGAGATGCTTAGATGGCACAACGGACTTGATGTGGACAAGAGTTTGAGCAATCTCCGGGAGGTGGTGCTGGACAGGGAATCCTGGCATGCTGCAGTCCGTGGGTAGAAAAGATTTGAACACGACTGAGTGACTGAACTGATCTAAGTAACTAGTGCATGACTTAACTTCACTACCTCTGAGGCAGATCAAACACAATCAATTTCATAATAAACTCATATTTCGGTTTTGGTAAAGGATTCATGTGAGTGTGCTTAGTCACTCAGTCGTGTCTGACTCTTTGCAACCCCATGTATTCTAGCCCACCAGGCTCCTCTGTTCATGGAATTCTCCAAGCAAGAATACGAAAGTGGGTAGCCATTTCCTTCTCCAGGTGATTTTACCCACCCAAGGATCAACCTCAGGTCTCCTGTATTACAGGTGGATTCTTTACCATAGGAATCACCAGGGCAGCCCAACTAGATTTATTCTGTTACATAAGTCAGCACTGTCATTCTTGACACCTCTCTCTCTAATCCCAGCTCTATGCCATAATACCTGAGCTGTCAATCATCTGTAGTCAAATAAAAGCCATTCTTTCTTCTTACACACTGGCTCTTATTTCTTCTAGCCAGGATATGGCCATTGATCCAGTACTTGTCCCTTTTTGTGTTTGTATCATTTATTATGCCCTTTTCTCAAATGTTATCAATATGGCATGTCGTATTTTTAATTTTTTAAGCAATCAGACAAATCTTGATGTCATTTACAGGCACTGCAAATACATAAATCCCCTCACAGTAAAATTCCTTAAAGAGTCGTCTTTTTTTGAAATGCTAGGTTTCTTTCTTCCTTTCTCTCTCTTTTAAAATTTATTTACTTTAATTGGAGGATAATTACTTTACAATTTTGTGATGGCCTCTGCCATGCATGAACATGAATCAACCATAGGCATACCTGTGACCCCTCCCTTGTGAGCCCCCCCCTCACCTCCTTCAGCACTCCATCCTTCTTGGTTGTCACAGAGCTTCAATTTGGGGTTCCCTGTGTCATACATCAAACTCCCACTTGCCATCTATTTTACATATGGTAATGTATATGTTTCAATGCTATTCTCTCAAATCATCCCACCCTCTTCTTTTCATACTGTGTCCAAAAATCTGTTCTTTATGTCTGTGTCTTCTTTTCTGCCCTGCACAAAGGATCGTTGGTATGATCTTTCTAGATTCCATATATATGAGTTAATAATTCTCTCCTGATCTACTTCAATCTAGCTTTTCCCCCAACACAGATTTTCTGAAAATGTTTTCATCAAGTTCTTCATTTCCCTCCATATTGGTGAATCTAGTGGCTGTTTACCAGGCTTCAGCTTACGATCAGCAGCATTTACAAATGACCACTCATCAGATGATCAATATTGAAATCAGATTGATTATATTATCTGCAGGCAAAGATGGAGAAGCTCTATACAGCCAGCCAAAAAAAGGCCAGGAGCTGACTGTGATTCAGATCATGAACTCCTTAGTGCCAATTCAGACTTAAACTGAAAAAAGTTGGGAAAACCACTAGATCATTCAGGTATGGCCTAAATCAAATCCTTTATGACTACACAGTGGAAGTGCAAAATAGACTCAAGGGACTAGATCTGATAGACAGAATGCCTGATGAACTATGGACAGAGGTTCATGACATTGTACAGGAGNTGGGAAAACCACTAGATCATTCAGGTATGGCCTAAATCAAATCCTTTATGACTACACAGTGGAAGTGCAAAATAGACTCAAGGGACTAGATCTGATAGACAGAATGCCTGATGAACTATGGACAGAGGTTCATGACATTGTACAGGAGGCAATGATCAAAGCCATCCCCAAGAAAAAGAAATGCAAAAGACAAAATGGTTGTCTGAGGAGGCCTTACAAATAGCTGAGAAAAGAATAGAAGCTAAAGCAAAGCAGAAAAGGAAAGATATATCCATTTGAAAGCAAAGTTCCAAAGAATAGCTAGGAGAGATAAGAGAGCCTTCTTCAGTGATCAGTGCAAAAGAATAGACAAAAATATTAGAATGGAAAAGACTAGATATCTCTTTAAGAAAATTAGAGATACCAATGGAAAATTTCATGAAAGGATGGGAGCAATAAAGACAGAAACAGTGTGGACCTAACAGAAACAAGAGATATTAATAACAGGTGTCAAGTATACACAGAATAACTATTAATAAAAAGATGTTAATAATGCAGATAACTATGATGGTGTGATCACTCACCTAGAGCCAGATATCACGGAATGCGAAGTCAACTGGACCATAGGAAGAATCACTACGAAGAAAGAAGTGGAGGTGATAGAATTCCAGTTGAGCTATTTCAAATCCTCAAAGATGATGCTGTGAAAGTGCTGCACTCATTATGCCAGCATATATGGAAAACTCAGCAATGGGCACAGGACTAGAAAAGCTCAGTTTTCATTCCAATCCCAAAGAAAGGCAATGCCACAGAATGTTCAAATACCACACAATTGCACTCATCTCACACACTAGCAAAGTAATGCTCAAAATTTTCCAAGCCAAGCTTCAAAAGTACGAGAACTATGAACTTCCAGATGTCAAAGATGGATCTAGAAAAGGCAGAGGAACCAGAGATCAAATTGCTAACATCCCTTGGATCATCAAAACAGCAAGAGAGTTCCAGAAAAAAACATCTATTTCTGCTTTATTGGCTATGCCAAAGTCTTTGACTGTGTGGATCACAATAAACTGTGGAAAATTCTGAAAGATATGGGAATACCTGACCACTTGACCTGCCTCCTGAGAAATCTGTATGCAGGTAAAGAAGTAACAGTTAGAACTGGACATGGAACAATAGACTGGTTCCAAATTAGGAAAGAAGTATGTCAAGGCTGAATATTGTTACCCTGTTTATTTAACTTCTATGCAGAGTACAGTATGTGAAATGCCAGACTGGATGAAGCACAAACTGAGATCAAGATTGTCAGGAGAAATGTCAATAACTTCGCATATGCAGATGAACCACCATATGGCAGAAAGTGTGGAAGAACTAAAGAGCCTCTTCATGAAAGTGAAAGAGGAGAGTGAAAAAGTTAGCTTAAAACTCAACATTAGAAGATGAAGATCATGGCATCTGGTCCCATCACCTCATAGCAAATAGATGGGGAAACAGTGGAAACAATGACAGACTATTTTCTTGGGTTCAAAAGTCACTGCAGATGGTGATTCCAGCCATGAAATTAAAAGACTCTTGCTCCTTGGAAGGAAAGCTATGATGAACCTAGACAGCATATTANGGTCCCATCACCTCATAGCAAATAGATGGGGAAACAGTGGAAACAATGACAGACTATTTTCTTGGGTTCAAAAGTCACTGCAGATGGTGATTCCAGCCATGAAATTAAAAGACTCTTGCTCCTTGGAAGGAAAGCTATGATGAACCTAGACAGCATATTAAAAAGTAGACATTGCTTTGCCAACAAAGATCCATCTAGTCAAAGCTATGGTTTTTCCAGTAGTCATTTATGGGTGTTTGAGTTGGACTATAAAGAAAGCTGTGTGCTGAAGAATTGACACTTTTTAACTGTGGTGTTGGAGAAGATCTTGAGAGTTCCTTGGCTTGCAAGGAGACTCAACCAGTCCATCCTAAAGGAAATCAGTCCTGAATATTCACTGAAGGACTCACTTTCTGGAATATTCAGCTGAAGCTGAAACTCCAATACTTTGGCCACCTGATGAGAAAAACTTCCTCACTAGAAAAGACCCTGATGCTGGGAAAGATTGAAGACAGGAGGAGAAGCAGACAACAGAGGATGAGATTAGTGAATGGCATCACTGACTCAATGGACATGAGTAAGCTCTGGTAGTTGGTTATGGACAGGGAAGCCTGGTGTGCTTCAGTCCACAGGGTCGCAAAGAGTCAGACAGGACTGAACAGCTGAACTGAACACATCTTTCTCCGGGAAACAGTACTTTCACTTAAACATTTTCCAGAAGTGCTTGTTTTCTTTTCCCTGTCTCTCTCTATCTACTTCTTTTGAACATCTTTGGATGGATGCTTGTATATCATGATGATTAATATTATAAATTTTCTCTTTTAATGTTGGGATTCGAACTCCATATCCATTTCCATGGCTTTGTCAATATGCTGATGCGTTCCAAAGATTTATGCTAAGACTAACTCTCTCACCAGAACTCCAGATTCATATGTCCAATGTTCTTTCCACCAACTTTATGTGGATAGTTGATAGGCAATCCAATCCTGCTAAGAAAAGTGTTCCTATATCTGTTGAACATAGTTATTCTGTTAGCTATATGCTTCCATACAACCATATTTCTTGTCTTATATACATATTTTTTCTATTAACTGATAGACTAATCTAATCCATTGCTATTTTCTTACTATATATTTTAAGCACTTGAAAAATAGACACATAATAGGTGATTATTTATAAAATGAATTGATGAATTTACCAATCACTTATTATGAAAACAAATTAAATTCACATAATATTTATTGAAAGTCACAATGAAAATGAAAATTTAGGAAACTATCAACTGTTTAGAATATATTACTGTTAAATATAGTGTCTACTTTAAAAAAATTATATTAGAATTTACCTTCTAAATTACATTAAGAATTATGACTGCTGGTTTCCAGAAAAATGTTTATCAATATGTAATCATTTTATGTGTGTCAAGTAGAAAAACATATAAAGGACAACAAACATATTGATGGGTAATTGAATTTAGAAATAATAGGCATTTTGGATTAAATAAATTGACAGCTCAGTGCATGAATTAACCTCACAAAGTCATATATTAAAATATTATGACAAAGAACAAACAGGAATCCAGGTAATCTATTACTAAATGCAACGGTTTATTAAGACTAATGGCTTATAAAACCTCCTGGTTTGGGGAAATAATCCCATCATTACATGTTGATTATAAAACAATATAGAAAAGGGTAATCTGTTTAATACCTAGAAAATAAAGTATAATCTAGCTCTACTGATGACCTTGGCAGAGACTTATTTGCCCCCACATATATCCCTTCACCTGTTCCTCCTTAATAACAATAGCACTGTGCTGTTGGTTGTGTCAGGTTTCCAAGCTGATGGACTATAGTTCTCAGTCTCCCCTGCCACTAGCTGTAAACTTGTGACCGATTCTGACTACAAGCAGGTGTTTACTGGGAGTTGTAATGAGTGAGTGAGTGAAGTCGCTCAGTCGTGTCTGACTCTCTGCAACCCCATGAACTGTAGCCTACCAGGCTCCTCCATCCATGGGATTTTCCAGGCAAAAGTATACAGCCTCATTACCCACCTTAAGTTCACCTCTGCTTCCTCAAACGCAGAGGGAGGGATGTAAGCTTCAAGTGTTATCTAGGACCTTGCAATGACTTTGAAATTAAAAACCATTTGCTAAGACAAAGTAGAGGACAACTAGAACCTATGTCCCTGATGATTTTGAGAATTATCCTACCTGCCCAACTTGAGAATTCTTTCACATGAAAGCTTAAGTTTCATCTTATCTAAGCTGGAATATTTTGAGTTGCTTTTTATAGGTGGCTGATCTAATTGATCTAGGATACTTTAAATCATATAAGTGAGTAAGTGATACATATTTGTTAGAAGGAAGGGCTTCTGCTCTGAAGAATTAATTACAAATCTTTTGAGAGTGTCTCCAGAGTATTTTCCAACTTTGATTTTATTTCACATTTATTTAATGTTCTCACATGTGNATTCATATGTCCAATGTTCTTTCCACCAACTTTATGTGGATAGTTGATAGGCAATCCAATCCTGCTAAGAAAAGTGTTCCTATATCTGTTGAACATAGTTATTCTGTTAGCTATATGCTTCCATACAACCATATTTCTTGTCTTATATACATATTTTTTCTATTAACTGATAGACTAATCTAATCCATTGCTATTTTCTTACTATATATTTTAAGCACTTGAAAAATAGACACATAATAGGTGATTATTTATAAAATGAATTGATGAATTTACCAATCACTTATTATGAAAACAAATTAAATTCACATAATATTTATTGAAAGTCACAATGAAAATGAAAATTTAGGAAACTATCAACTGTTTAGAATATATTACTGTTAAATATAGTGTCTACTTTAAAAAAATTATATTAGAATTTACCTTCTAAATTACATTAAGAATTATGACTGCTGGTTTCCAGAAAAATGTTTATCAATATGTAATCATTTTATGTGTGTCAAGTAGAAAAACATATAAAGGACAACAAACATATTGATGGGTAATTGAATTTAGAAATAATAGGCATTTTGGATTAAATAAATTGACAGC
Source organism: Oreotragus oreotragus (assembly GCA_006410675.1). Lineage (NCBI taxonomy): Eukaryota > Metazoa > Chordata > Mammalia > Artiodactyla > Bovidae > Oreotragus > Oreotragus oreotragus. Next base: position 325,991 of record SJYX01012534.1, on the reverse strand, counting down.
TCAGTGCATGAATTAACCTCACAAAGTCATATATTAAAATATTATGACAAAGAACAAACAGGAATCCAGGTAATCTATTACTAAATGCAACGGTTTATTAAGACTAATGGCTTATAAAACCTCCTGGTTTGGGGAAATAATCCCATCATTACATGTTGATTATAAAACAATATAGAAAAGGGTAATCTGTTTAATACCTAGAAAATAAAGTATAATCTAGCTCTACTGATGACCTTGGCAGAGACTTATTTGCCCCCACATATATCCCTTCACCTGTTCCTCCTTAATAACAATAGCACTGTGCTGTTGGTTGTGTCAGGTTTCCAAGCTGATGGACTATAGTTCTCAGTCTCCCCTGCCACTAGCTGTAAACTTGTGACCGATTCTGACTACAAGCAGGTGTTTACTGGGAGTTGTAATGAGTGAGTGAGTGAAGTCGCTCAGTCGTGTCTGACTCTCTGCAACCCCATGAACTGTAGCCTACCAGGCTCCTCCATCCATGGGATTTTCCAGGCAAAAGTATACAGCCTCATTACCCACCTTAAGTTCACCTCTGCTTCCTCAAACGCAGAGGGAGGGATGTAAGCTTCAAGTGTTATCTAGGACCTTGCAATGACTTTGAAATTAAAAACCATTTGCTAAGACAAAGTAGAGGACAACTAGAACCTATGTCCCTGATGATTTTGAGAATTATCCTACCTGCCCAACTTGAGAATTCTTTCACATGAAAGCTTAAGTTTCATCTTATCTAAGCTGGAATATTTTGAGTTGCTTTTTATAGGTGGCTGATCTAATTGATCTAGGATACTTTAAATCATATAAGTGAGTAAGTGATACATATTTGTTAGAAGGAAGGGCTTCTGCTCTGAAGAATTAATTACAAATCTTTTGAGAGTGTCTCCAGAGTATTTTCCAACTTTGATTTTATTTCACATTTATTTAATGTTCTCACATGTGAAATAATTTCTCATCCTTTTAGAAGAATCTTACAAAGAAGGTTATTTACAGTTCTGTGTCCTAGAGTATGGTCTTTACATTTGTGTACTAAATATCTGGTAAATGTTATTGTAGCAATTTTTGATAAAGATGGGGAAGTCTTTAAGAAAAGAGACAAGAATGAATCTTAACATTTCGAACACTCTTGCAGCATACTTAGATTCCATGCTCAGTGTCTGCCTGATTCATTCAACTTCTTTTTATACACAGACACCTTTCTTTTCTTATTTTCATGTTGTTTCCTTGCTTTCGACTTCTAGTTTAGAAAGACAGCTTAATTTTCACCTTGATGAACTACCTGTGGGCATTTATTTGTCTTATTTTAGCATAACTTCACATGATCAAACAAGTGTTCTCCCCTACTGTGTCTTTACATAAACAATCTAGATGACAGTGCAAATAACATCACAGTGTTCCATACCAGATGGAATGAGATAACTTATTGAATAGAAACAAGAACATTGAAAGTGAATACACACACAAAGCAGAAAACTTTTTCTTCCCAATTAGTATTTGAAATAGCAAACCTGCTTTATGATTATTGAATATATGACTTCATACAGATAACAAAAGCACATTACCTGATGTATCTCCTGCTATTGCTAATATGGAAAAGGGGAAATAAATTTAGTTCCACTATCATTTTTCTTATCTTAAAAGAGTTATAAGTTGTTATGAGAGCTATGAAAATCACAAACAAGTTTATTTGCATTCATTATATAAACATGTATACATATGATATCATGCATTGATATTAATCTACTAAACACTTAAATTAATTTTGCTTCTATAGTTTAGTAATTATTGTTAAATTCATTCAAGCAGGTTGTGAGTATTGTGAGAAGAAAAAGATTGCAGTATAATGTAAAGCAACTAGAGAAATTAACTCTTCACAATACACCTTTCTTTCAACTAATATTCTTTATATACCTATGTGCTGTGTGCTGTTCTTAGCCCCTCAGTTCTGTCTGAATCTTTGTAACCCCATGGACTGTAGCCCAGCAAGCTTCTCTGTCCATGAGATTCTCCAGGCAAGAATACTAGAGTGGATTGTCATGCCCTCCTCCAGGGAGGAGGCTCAAACCCAGGAATCCAACCTGTGTCTCCTGCATTGCAGGTGGATTCTTTACCAGCTGAGCTTTTAGGAAAGCCCTGGAGAAGAGAGTAGCTGTAGCAAATGAGAAGATCAAGAATTCAATGCAAATGTAAACAGAGAGGTATAAGTAGACACCAGAAAGTAGATCAAGGATTCAAATTTTTTTACGAAAGAATAGTGATTAGACTGAATTTAATAGAATTTCAAGTGTCAAGTATATCAGTTGACTCTGTTTATAGTTATAGTATGTTGATACTGAAATACACTAAAAGACAATAAGTCTGAAACATTTTTATATTGTTTATATTAGAAATAGTTTCAAAACCTCAAAATGTGACTCTCACATTACTCTCAATAAGCTCTACAAATGATACATTTACTGATTTTTGTCACAATATGTTTCTCATGGTGCCTTTTGACTTTAGGTGCTTGCAGAAGTCAGTTTTTAAGTTTCAAAAGACATGAAGATTAAACTCAATTATATCAACTTTAAAAATACTGGTACAAGTAGCTAATATTGAATTACTACTTACAAAGTGCCAAGATATAAACGAAGTGCTTTTTAAATTTTTAGCCCTTTCATTTCTCACCACATTCTTAGGCAGCAATTATCATAATTAACCTCATTCACAGGTAAAACAGGCTGAATGAAATGAAGTAATCTGTCTTTATATTACTGGAGTGCAAGAGACCTTTGTTAAAACCAGTGTGCTAAGCATATCATCTCTATGATAGATTATCTTCATTCCAGGGGATGGAGATAGACAGAACAGGGAGAATTATCTGTGTGAGATTCATCCTGATATAGTGTGAAATCTGTGCAGCAAAAATGACCTTAATAATTTTATAATATTTATCTTTTCAATATAAATAAAATTCAAACTGTTACTGATTCAAAACATGTCTGAATCAATCTTTGCTGAAAATGAAGAGCATAACTGAAATGATCTCATCTAGAGATATGTCAGGATCTAAGGGGAATGCTTTTTAGCTCTTTCTGTTCTCACTACATTCTTAGGTAATTTTTATAATTAACCTCATTCACAGGTAAAATGCATAGACTTTTCAGGGCTCTGGAGAATACTGCAAAGTAGATTCCAGATATAATAAAATGTTAACACAAAAACACCCCCAAAACACATTTTACATATGAGATGCAATTGAAGTTCTATAAAAGCAGATATACTGAATATATATATATATATGTGTGTGTGTATATATATATATATATATATATA
>SJYX01012534.1:300929-322547 GCA_006410675.1 Oreotragus oreotragus | reverse complement strand
GCAATTGAAGTTCTATAAAAGCAGATATACTGAATATATATATATATATGTGTGTGTGTATATATATATATATATATATATAAGCTTTATCAAAACTTTTGGTAACATGTTCCAGGGTATGTAACAGAGTTTACTATTGTAAATTAATTTAAACAGACTGTCCATGGCTCCCCTACACAGCTAGGTATTCTAATAAAGTACTATTTTTATATAAAATAAGTTAAATTTAGTTGGCAAATATTATTATCCAGAGTTGAGACTCTTATTGCAGAGTAAAATAATATATTAATATCTGTTTTTCTCTTTAGAAACAGCAGAAAATTACCAAAAAAAGAAAAACAGGAAAAGATAAAGAAAAAAAAATCATCTATGAAAGTTTATATACACACATATATTAATCTCCCATTTTAAAATATGCTTTATAGTCATTTTAAATTTTAGTCTAACATCTGGAGATATCCTTCAATGGTCATAAGTTTAATGAGAAAATGATTAAATTAATATTTTCTTTCAAATTTTTTAACCATAGATATTTTGTCAGTGTTTCTCTGTGAACAAAATGTGTGTGAATTTTGTGTGACACTGTCATAATCATTTAACACCAAATGTTCTTAAGATATTTGCAAAGTAACCAGTTCCCACAAGATATAAAATCTGAGCATGGTGTTAATTGCTCACATTCTAGTAATCTTCAAGTCGTGACATGTCAATACTTTCAAAAGTGTAAAAATGCTATGCAGTGTATAGGGAGACAGGGCAGGTTTTATTCTAACACTGCATAACTGTTTATAAGTATTCACATACTTTTGTGGTTCAGTCGCTCAGCCACGTCCTGGTTTGTGACCCCATGCACTGCTGAATACCAGGCTTCCCCTGTCCTTCACCATCTCCTGAAGTTTACTCAAACCAGGTGGCATTACTGGTAAAGAACCTGCCTGCTGATGCAGGAGATGTAAGAGATGCTGATTCGATCCCAGGTCAGAAAGAGCCCCTGGAGAAGGAAATGGCAACCCACTCCAGTATTTATGCCTGGAGAATACCATTGACAGGGGAGGCAGACTAGCTACAGTTTGCAAAGGGTCAGACACGACTGAAGAGACTTAGCACGTATATAATCTCCTAAGTCAGTGATGCCATCCAACCATCTCATCCTCTGTCGTCCCTTTATCCTCCTGCTTTCAATCTTTCCCAGCTTTGGGGTCTTTTCTAAAGAGTCAGCTCTTCGCATCATGTGGCCCAATATGGGAGCTTCATCTTCAGCATCAGTCCTCCAAATGAATACCCAGGGTTGGTTTCCTTTTGGATTGACTGGTTTGATCTCTTTGCAGTCCAAGGGATTCTCAGGAGTCTTCTCCAACACCACAGTTCAAAAGTATCAATTCTTTGGTGTTCAGCCTTCTTTATGATACAACTCTCCGAAATGCAGTACTTGGATGCAAGCTCAAAAATGACAGAATGATCTCTGTTTGCTTCCAAGGCAAACCATTCAATATCACGGTAATTCAAGTCTATGCCCCGACCAGTAATGCTGAAGAAGCTGAAGTTGAACAGTTCTATGAAGACCTATAAGACCTTCTAGAACTAACACCCAAAAAAGATGTCCTTTTCATTATAGGGGACTGGAATGCAAAAGTAGGAAGTCAAGAAACACCTGTAGTAACAGGCAAATTTGCTCTTGGAGTACAGAATGAGGCAGGGCAAAGGCTAATAGAGTTCTGCCAAGAGAACGCACTGTTCATAGCTAATACCCTCTTCACACAACACAAGAGACTCTACACATGGACATCACCAGTTCAGTTCAGTCGCTCAGTCGTGTCCAGCTCTTTGTGGCCCCATGGATTGGAGCACACCAGGCCTCCCTGTCCATCACCAACTCCTGCAGTTGACTCAGACTCATGTCCATTAAGTCAGTGATGCCATCCAACTATCTCATCCTATCGTCCCCTTCTTTTCTTGCTTTCAATCTTTCCCGGTATCAAGGTCTTTTCCAATGAATCAGCTCTTCGCATCAGGTGGCCAAAGTATTGGAGTTTCAGCTTCATATATATATGTATAATTATATATATAACTGAATATATATTTTATATATTATATAATATAAAATATATTATACATATATAATTACATATGCTTATGTACTTTAAATATAATTTTAAATATATATGCTTTAGATATAAATAATTATATATATACTTTATAATATAATTATGTATATTTCATAATAAAATTGTATATATAATTTTATTGCACTTTGGTTCATTATGCTTTATTGATATTTGTTTTTTATGAATTAAAAATTTGTGGCATTTCTTCATGAAAGTACTAGTTGTTCAGTTGTGTCTGACTCTTTATCACCCTATGGACTGTAGTCTGTGAGGCTTCTTTGTCCAAGGGATTCTCCAGGCAAGAATACTGGAGTGGGTTACTATTCCCTTCTCCAAGGACTCTTCCCTACTCAGGGTTGAAACCTGGGTTTCCTGCATTGCAGATGGATTCTTTACCATCTGAGCCACAATGGAAGCCCGAATTCTCCATAGAGTAAATCTACTGAGGCCGTTTTTCCAACAGCATTTTCTCACATTCTGTCTCTGTGTAATAGGTAATTTTTTTAATATTTTGTTTTATTATTTTTATTATGGTGATCTTTAATCACTGATAGTTGATGTTATTACTGCTACTGTAAGACTCAATGATGATTAGAATTTTTTAGCAATAAAGTATTTTTAAATTGAAGTAAGTACATTATGTTTTAGACATGATGATGTTGCACAATTGATAGACCATGGTATCTTGTAAACATATGTTTTATATTCACCTTGAAACCAAAAATCTTTGTAATTCACTTTATTATGATTCACTTTATTGAGGTGGTTTGAAATCAAACTTTAGTAATTCTGTAAAATGAAATTACAGCTACTCCTATTAATGAAGTATTTAAGAATATAATTTATTTTTAACAACTGTTACTTTGTTGATAAGAAGCTAAATTTTGAATAAAAAGTATATTGACAAAATAAATTTAAAATATTGATTTATATTAAATATAGCAATCTATTTTAATTTACAATTATGCTACATATGCATTGACACTTAAACATCCCTGTGGAAGTCCAATTTTTTACTTTTTTTTGGATTTAATATGCGCTATAGTAATTTCTTCAAATGTTTTCCCTATATCTATATTTTCTCTTCATCTCCAAATAAATCCTATCATAGCTCTCTAGTTAGTGTGGGACACATGAACAGCTACTGTTTGTTTGTTGTTGTCGTTGTTGTTTTTCCTGGATGGGGAGAAAATAAAATTACTCCTGAATTTGTATTTCCAAAGCCATGATTTGTACAGTGCTTTCTGTATGTGACTTATTTATCTCATCTTTTAAAATAGCTCATCCTTGCACACTTCCTCAACATGCTGCAAAATCCCTTTTCTTTCTGTATTCAAGATATGAAGCTACCAAATACTAGTTTGTTCTCTGTATCTGTGCCTCCTCTCTTTTGCTATATTCACTAGTTTGCTGTATTTTTTAGATCCCACATATAAGTGATACTATATAATATTTGTCTTTCTCTTACTGACTCATTTCACTTAGCACAGTACCCTCTATCTAAGTCCTCCATCCAAGTTGCTACAAATGGAAAAAAAATTTATTTTTATTGTCAAATCATGTTCCAGTGTATATGTATTTACCATATCTTCTTTATCCATTCATCTGATGGCGAACACTTAGGTTGATTTCATATTTTGACAATTGTAACTAATGCTACTATAAACATTTAGGTGTATGTATCTTTTTGAATTAGTACTTTTGTAGTAGCATTTTTGAATTAGTATTCAGATATATATCCAGGAGTAGAATTACTGAGTTGTATGGTAGTTATAGTTTTACTTTTTTTGTGTAAACATCATACTGCTTTTCATAGTGGTTTTATCAGTTTACATTCCCACCAACAGTGAAGGAAAATTCCCTTTGTGTTCCCTAGTGATGGGTTCCCAGTTTGATAAGGGGAAATACAGAAGTGAGGAAAGAGAAGGTATAAACTAGTAGGCTCCATGGATGTATTGTAATACTTGGTGAATATAGCAAATATTTGCAATAACTGTAAATAGAGAGTAAAGTTTAAAATTATACAAAAATTAAAAGAAAAATTTAATGAGGTTACTTCATATCTTTCCAGCAATAAATGACAGTTACTTCTTTGCACATTTAAATCTTTTTTCTTTTCTATTCTGCCAATTGAAATGTTTTCTCTGAAATATTCTTCAAATTTAAGAAATAGTAAAAACATTTATAAAATACATTTTACTGTTTTACACTTGATGGAAGGAGCTGTCTTGACCATAATTGCCAACAACATCCTTTGAAATTAAATTCCTTTGACTTTGTTTCAGTCTTAAGTCACATTTGAGTGGCTAGCAGGTAAACACCTCTTGCACATTGCAATGACTGTCTTTTTTACCTGGAGAGCTTACTTGCATCATTTAATTATTCCTCATAGAAGTATGAGTGTATTTATAAATAGCTAGTTATCACTTTTATTTCATGAATACAAGGGAAACTTGTTTGGCTTCCTTATAGTTTTTTACTTTTTTTTGGATTTAATATGCGCTATAGTAATTTCTTCAAATGTTTTCCCTATATCTATATTTTCTCTTCATCTCCAAATAAATCCTATCATAGCTCTCTAGTTAGTGTGGGACACATGAACAGCTACTGTTTGTTTGTTGTTGTCGTTGTTGTTTTTCCTGGATGGGGAGAAAATAAAATTACTCCTGAATTTGTATTTCCAAAGCCATGATTTGTACAGTGCTTTCTGTATGTGACTTATTTATCTCATCTTTTAAAATAGCTCATCCTTGCACACTTCCTCAACATGCTGCAAAATCCCTTTTCTTTCTGTATTCAAGATATGAAGCTACCAAATACTAGTTTGTTCTCTGTATCTGTGCCTCCTCTCTTTTGCTATATTCACTAGTTTGCTGTATTTTTTAGATCCCACATATAAGTGATACTATATAATATTTGTCTTTCTCTTACTGACTCATTTCACTTAGCACAGTACCCTCTATCTAAGTCCTCCATCCAAGTTGCTACAAATGGAAAAAAAATTTATTTTTATTGTCAAATCATGTTCCAGTGTATATGTATTTACCATATCTTCTTTATCCATTCATCTGATGGCGAACACTTAGGTTGATTTCATATTTTGACAATTGTAACTAATGCTACTATAAACATTTAGGTGTATGTATCTTTTTGAATTAGTACTTTTGTAGTAGCATTTTTGAATTAGTATTCAGATATATATCCAGGAGTAGAATTACTGAGTTGTATGGTAGTTATAGTTTTACTTTTTTTGTGTAAACATCATACTGCTTTTCATAGTGGTTTTATCAGTTTACATTCCCACCAACAGTGAAGGAAAATTCCCTTTGTGTTCCCTAGTGATGGGTTCCCAGTTTGATAAGGGGAAATACAGAAGTGAGGAAAGAGAAGGTATAAACTAGTAGGCTCCATGGATGTATTGTAATACTTGGTGAATATAGCAAATATTTGCAATAACTGTAAATAGAGAGTAAAGTTTAAAATTATACAAAAATTAAAAGAAAAATTTAATGAGGTTACTTCATATCTTTCCAGCAATAAATGACAGTTACTTCTTTGCACATTTAAATCTTTTTTCTTTTCTATTCTGCCAATTGAAATGTTTTCTCTGAAATATTCTTCAAATTTAAGAAATAGTAAAAACATTTATAAAATACATTTTACTGTTTTACACTTGATGGAAGGAGCTGTCTTGACCATAATTGCCAACAACATCCTTTGAAATTAAATTCCTTTGACTTTGTTTCAGTCTTAAGTCACATTTGAGTGGCTAGCAGGTAAACACCTCTTGCACATTGCAATGACTGTCTTTTTTACCTGGAAAGCTTACTTGCATCATTTAATTATTCCTCATAGAAGTATGAGTGTATTTATAAATAGCTAGTTATCACTTTTATTTCATGAATACAAGGGAAACTTGTTTGGCTTCCTTATAGTGCAACTGACAGAGGAACATATATGAGAAAATGTTAGTAAGACATAACGCCATTTTCATTTGCTTTATCATGTTTTTTCTCTTTCACTAAATTAAATAACCTCAGTAGTTCAAAAAAAAACCTACACCTTTACTAGATTGCAATTTTTATTTCCACCTGAGTGCCCCTGGCCTCACCAGCAATGACGATGGAGTTAGAACTTTAGTAGCCAGATTGGCTTCTTTCAAATTACCTATGGAGACAAGCAAGCAAAAAAGCTCTAATAATTAAAAAGATACTAGGATGACAGCAGATAAACCTATCGAAATGTAAAGTGATGGGAATAAATATTAAATTTTAGGAAGTGAGAGAAAAGGAGACATGGAATCCTTTTTTCTGCTCCTGGTTCCAATGTAAGAGCCCTGGATTCAGAGTTGTAAGTTATATTTGATAACTCATTGAATATATTTCATCCCTACTTTTCTCATCTTAGTACTAAAGAAAATAACCATATTCATGCAATACAATTTTTAAAATGATAAAAATTAATCTCATATGTAAAAGTAATTAAATAATGATTTGTTCTACTCAAACTCAGCCATTAATTAATATAGATATTTATGTAGTGTTATGAATAACCTCTATCCTCTTTGTCCAGAGAAGACATCTATAAAATCACCTGAAACACAACAGAGACATTAAAATTAATTTAAAAGGTATTTAGCATGTAGTCACATTCATTCCCTTAAGGCTGTTTGATTAGTTCCTGTGTGCCACATATCACTCTTTAAAATAATGAAATTTTCTTACCTACCTTCTGAGAATTCACTGACAAAGAGATGATTTATTCTTTGGCTTTGCACTTTAGTGTTTATTAAAATTCCTGTCATTGAGTGGATTCTGGATGCCTCTTAGTTTTACACATGAAACATACACAGCTTTCTTCTAAATAAGGGGTAAGCAGACTTCTCAGGGGTCCAAATGGTGAAGTGAATGAAACACCAGAAGATATCAATCAGATTATATCTCAAGGTTTTGCAAGTATCTCAAGCAACATGAGCTCATAAAAAGAATTCCACTATCGCGTACATACCAACATTTCCTCAGGAGAAAGACAAATTTCAATAAAAATGCTACTAAGTCACATTATCCAGTAACAACCATGTAATTTTTCCGTGGCAAAATACAAATTATATATGAAGCAGTGAAAAGAAGGTATTGATATGATGTACTTAACTTTTTATTGGTCAGAAAGAAAATATCAATATGTGTGGTATCAAAACATAAAACGAAATAGACGTATAAAGTACACATATATGAAAATGAAGAGTATAAATAGTTATACACAGAAATATTAAATCTAGTATAGATAATGTCCCCCTAGTAAGATTCAATTCATCTCAGTCCAGTCGCTCAGTTGTGTCCGACTCTTTGTGAACCCATGAGTCACAGCAAGCCAGGCCTCCCTATCCATCACAAATTCCCAGAGTTCACTCAGACTCACGTCCATCGAGTTGGTGATGCTATCCATCCATCTCATCCTCGGTCGTCCTTCTCCTCCAGCTCCCAATCCCTCCCAGCATCAGGGTATTTTCAAATGAGTCAACTCTTCATATGAGGTGGCCAAAATATTGGAGTTTCAGCTTTAACATCAGTCCTTCCAATGAGCACCCAGGACTGATCTCCTTTGAATGGACTAGTTAGATCTCCTTGCAGTCCAAGGGATTCTCAAGAGTCTTCTCCAACACCACAGTTTAGAAGCATCAATTCTTCAGCGCTCAGCTTCTTCACAGTCCAAATCTCACATCCATACATGACCACTGGAAAAACCGTAGCCTTAACTGGACAGACTTTGTTGGCAAAGTAATGTCTCTGCTTTTGAATATCCTATCTAGGTTGGTCATAACTTTCCTTACAAGGAGTAAGCGTCTTTTAATTTCATGGCTGCAGTCACCATCTGCAGTGATTTTGGAGCCCCCCCAAAAAAGTCTGACACTGTTTCCACTGTTTCCCCATCTATTTGTCACGAAGTGATGGGACCAGAAGCCATGGTCTTCGTTTTCTGAATGTTGAGCTTTAAGCCAACTTTTTCACTCTCTTCTTTCACTTTCAACAAGAGACTTCTTAGGTCCTCTTCACTTTCTGCCATAAGAGTGGTGTCATCTGCACATCTGAGGTTATTGACATTTCTCCCAACAATCTTGATTCCAGCTTGTGCTTCTTCCAGCCCAGGGTTTTTCATGATGTACTCTGCATATAAGTTAAATAAGCAGGGTAACAATATACACCCTGACGTAATCCTTTTCTTATTTGGAACCAGTCTGTTGTTCCATGTCCAGTTCTAACTGTTGCTTCCTGACCTGCATATAGGTTTCTCAAGAGGCAGGTCAGGTGGTAGTATTGGAAATTCAAATTATAAGACATTTAATTTATTGTAAGCAATCTGATATGGCTGTCTATAGTAAGCAAGGCGAGTATATAGAAGGTGATAATGGGTATTTATTAGCAACTAAATAATGAAAGATAGCAATTATTGATTAGACTTCAACCTTTAAATAAAACCTCAATAAGAAGTTTATAATGTTTAACTTTTATGGAATGTTTTCTATCCATCAGGTGCCAGGTCAAGCAACTTACATGCTGTTTAACATTTCACAATAAAGTAGGGATAAAATGGGCTATGTGACTTCAAAGCCACACTTCCAACCCACTGGGCTACAATGCTGTAAGCATCCATCAAATGAAAATAATTGGGAATGAAGAAAAAATAAACTCTAATAAAAAGTTTTGCATGATCCAAAAAAAAGAGAAATATTTAGACTGTTAATATGGTGACTACTAAAAGAGACAGAAAGGCAGGAAGAAACACAGAATAGAAAATATGCAGACATTTCTATGAGTCAGTTTGAGACTATACTTTGCTTTTTAACGGGCATGAGTGGAGATGGAAAAAACCGTCTTTACTGCCATTAGGCAAAAATAAATTTGTGCCTGTTCAGAAATGGTAACAATCCTCAGTTTTCATAGCATTGACATAATGGTGATAAGTCACTGAGCATGTGGAAAATAAAATATGAATTAGAACAGAATCTTGAAATCACATATAGAAGTTTAAAAAACAAATATGAATAAAATCCTTGTACACGTGTCTCTTTCAATTCTGGTTTCCTCGGTGTGTATGCCCAGCAGTGCATCAGCAGATGAATGGATAAGATAGCTGTGGTACATATACATCATGGAGTATTACTCAGCCATTAAAAAGAATACATTTGAATCAGTTCTAATGAGGTGGATGAAACTAGAGCTGATTATACATAGTGAAGTAAGCCAGAAAGAAAAACACCAATAAGTATACTAACACATATATATAGAATTTAGAAAGATGATAATGATAACCCTATATGCGAGAGAGCAAAAGAGAGACAGATGTAAAGAACAGACGTTTGGACTCTGTGGGAGAGGGAGAGGGTGGGATGATTTGGGAGAATGGCATTGAAACATGTACACTATCATGTAAGAAATGAATCACTAGTCTAAGATTGATACAGGATACAGGATGCTTGGGGCTGGTGCACTGGGATGACCCAGAGAGATGATATAGGGAGGGTGGTGGGAGAAGGGTTCAGGGTTGGGAACTCATGTACACTTGTGGTGCATTCATGTTAATATATGGCAAAACCAATACAGTATTGTAAAGTAAAAAATAATAATAATAAAATCTAAATTAAAAAATAAACATCCTTGTAGAAATTACAATCAAAATAATAGGAGAAATAATCAGAAGCATTCAGTATTATAGATGGAAAAGCAGAAGTTTTAAGACTGTTCAGGGAACAAAATGAACTAATCAAATTAGCTGTAGAGAGGGAAGAGGCTGTTGGCTATAGCAAACAGTTAAGAAAGAATAGAGCTTCCCTGGTACCACAGACAGTTAAAGAATCTGCCTGCAATACAGCAGATCAGGGTTTGTGCCCTGAGTTGGGAAGTTCCCCTGGAGAAAGAAATGGCAATCCATTCCAGTATTCTTCCCTGGTAAATTCCATGGAAAGAGCAGCCTGGAGAGGCTATAGTCCATGAGATCACAGTTGGACATGACTGACTAACTCACACACACACACACACACACACACACACACACACATACATGCACAGTGAGTACAGAGCAGTGAATATAGTGACTAAATGGCATGTGAAAAAGTAGAGGGGTGAACGGTGACTTTTTCCTTTTTTTTTGTAAGTTTGATGCAGAAGTTAAAGACATTATTTGTGTTTAAATCAGAATGGAGAAAAACTTTTTCACCACACAACTGACTAAACTTGATTATATCCAAGGCAAATAAGTAAGATGAAAAATGCAAAATTGAAGATACACAAAAAGGGATAAAGAAAAATATGTGATCAAAAGCTAAAGTGGTAAGCACTAAATGTAATAATTTGATATTGGAAAGGAGAGCAAAATACAAAGTAACCAGTCCAGCAGCAAATACACTTAGAGTTGTACTTTACTTCCAATTGTATTCGCTTCTTAAATTTAAGTAAATCATTGAATGTCTTGGGCTCTATTTTCTTATCTATAAAATATAGTTGATAAACACACATGACTGTCACATCATGAATTGAAAATACAAAGGGAATTAACAGTGTTTCATCAGTTGAAAAATGTTCTAGAGATGATTAGTGTTATTCTTTTCTGAAAAAAAAAAAAAGAAGAAGAACTTTGAAAACTGTAAGTGAAGGAAGCAGCAAAAATATTCCATGACTTTTACTATGTAAAAATTTAGTGTACCTGGTTTAGTTAGGTTAAATTTGCATAGAACTCATGTTTGTATGGGCTTCCCTGGTGGCTTAGAGGTTAAAGCAGCTGCCTGGAATGCGGAAGACCCGGGTTTGATCCCTGGGTCAGGAAGATCCCCTGGAGAAGGAAATGGCAACCCACTCCAGGTACTCTTGGCTGGAGAATCCCATGGAGGGAGGAGCCCGGTAGGCTACAGTCCATGGGGTCGCAAAGAGTCGGACACGACTGAGCGACTTCACTTCACTTCACTTCATGTTTGTATATTTCTTTGTTTATTTTTTATTATTACTTGCACAACTTACTGATAGTTAGCATACTACATAATATCCCAGTAAGATAATTCTCAGTTGAAATATCTGATTTAAATTACATCTATGGATGTACTCTTGCCAACTCTAAAACAAATTTCCCATGAATGTACTCCAAAATTATGAAATAAAGGACTCTCTTAATTGATCTTTTGCATTCATGTAATCTGAACAGTGTATAAGTAGCAATAAAAGTTGCAATAGCCCTTAGGACTTACGCATGACAAGCAGTCTGTGGTAAGCAATAAAGATTCAAGGATAACAATATGAATCAGTTTTCTAACTATACTGCTCACAGTGAGAGAGCAATAGCATAGAACATATTTTTATTTGTACATGCAAAAATAGTTCCTGATAATAAAAATGTCACTATATGATATTGCAAGGAATACTTCACCCTACTGTTCCTAGAGGAATTCATAACACTCTAACTAGCAGTTTTGTTTCTCTGCAGATTTCAAAATGCAAATTGATTTGTTCATTTTCCTGGTTTAGAGAAATATAATATGCCCTGGCTGCACCCATGAGATTCTTCAGATTTCCTTTACTCAAACCAAAGTATTTATTAATACTTACGAGTAAATGCCCCTGGGGTTGTATTGAAAGCACAAAGGCTCACTAGGATACACTGACCAATTTTTTAGAATCATATGGAATTTCAAATGATCAAACTTAAGTAACATATATTTCATGTTTTAAACCAACCAAGATTATTATTATTTTTACTCCTAAAGCCAAGAATTTAAGTTGTGTTATTAGCCCTTTATTCAAAAGCACTTGCATTACATTATACTCACTATTGAAGGTAATATGTATCATAAAGTATGTAAGATATAGGTAGAAAGTGTTTTAAAGATTTAAAGTCAACAAAAACTACTTTTATCACAGAAAAACTGGAAAACTCTCAGAGTGAAACTATTTAAAAAATCATTGTGTACAAACTATACATCTTACACCTGGCAGGAATGTTACCAACAGTAAGATGTAAAAGTCACTTTCTACCCTATGCAGGGAGTTTGAGAAGGGAATATTATAATAAAATAAGTTCTACAATGCCCTAAATGCAAATGATGATGTGAGAATCGAAGCAGTGCTCAAAGACAGCTGAAAAGGGGAGAATTTAGATATGGACAGATATCTGAAAGAATTCTGTGAAGGAAACATTTCTGTTCCACCAGATATTTTGTCAGGACTTTGCCAGGTGACACATGTAAAGGATGAAGGCATGGGCAAACACAGCATGATGAGAAATGAGAAACTACAGGTAGTTAAATATAGTCTGTCTGAAGACAAAAATGATAGGAATGACAGGTGAGTTCAAAACACAAATCCCTTTTGTAACATACTAAGACGTGAACGTTTTTGTTTGTTTTTCTTCACTCAAGGTGATGAGAAGCCATTTTAATATTTAAGTGTAAATTCAAGGCACTCCTCCTACAGAGATTATTCTGACAACAGAGTTGGAAAGTAGAGACAAGGAGACCAAAAGAGGGGGAAGGAAAATATATGTGGAGAAACATGGAGAAAAGGGGACTCAGAACAGGACGGCCTACTGTATAAATGTGGTCTTCTTTACTTATTAATTTGATGTGTTACATAAATGATAGATAAATATATGTGCACTATCCAGTTTTGGACTTGGGTAAATGGATGGATTCTCTGAAAAAACACTAAGGTAGGAGTAAAGGGAGGTAGATTCCCTTATGAGAAGAAAAGTGCTGTTTGACGAGTGGTTTTATTGAAACTAATTCATTGGCAAAAAGCTAAAGATTTCACTATCCTTCCTGTCCTTAAACAGCCATAAATTTAAGCATTGCAAAGATGTTTAGGTATGTACAGGCTTGTGGGACTTCAAGATAGCTGATGTAGGGGTAAAAAGTAGAATGAGTCATCAGTGGGGTTAGAATGAATTGAATCAAGTAACTTAAGTCTTGGAAATGGAAATTGTTATGTCTTCTGAACTGCACTTTGCACAACTGAAGAAAACTTAATCTCATATTTACCTAAAAGATCACAAGAGAAAATGACTGAAGCAGATTCACTAATTGTCTCTCCCACAACATCTGAGGTATTTTGGCTTCCCTGGCAACCCAGACTGTGAAAAATTCTCCTGCAATGCAGGAGACCCAGGTTCGATCCTTTGTCAGGAAGATCCCCTGGAGAAGGGGATGGCTACCTACTCCAGTATTCAGCCTGGAGAATTCCACTGACAGAGAGGCCTGGCAGGCTATAGTCCATGGTGTCACAAAGAGTCGGACACAACTGAGCAACTACTGCTTACAATGATTTCAAAGCACTCATCTAAGCTAAGCGTTGTGCACATTTAAAAGAGAAAGAAAGTGAAAGTTGCACAGTCATGTCTGACTCTGCCACACCATGGACTGTATAGTCCATGGAATTCTCCAGGCCAGAATACTGGAGTGGGTAGCCATTCCCTTCTCCAGGGGGTCTTCCCAACTTGAAGATCAAACTCAGGTCTCCTGCACTGCAGGCAGATTCTTTACCAGCTGAGTCACAAGAGAAGCCTATTTAAAATGTAGCACATTTAAAAGCTACAATTTATACCCTATTTATACCATGAAAGAAAACTTGAAGTAAAAAGTTATCATTTTAAATATAAGAAAATAGAAGCACAGAAAGTTTAAGTTACCTGGTTCCGTTATACAGAGTAAATGATGTCTGGATCACATAACACCAATGCTTCATTCCATAGACATTGCTGTATTATTTTCTTCTTATTTGCAAATTTAATATGTATTGATTCTTCATTACATTACAGGAACTATGCGGTGTCCTTAACATATTTCAACTTATTTAATACTCTCCTTGTATTAGAGGGGCAAAACTGAGGTTCAGTGAATTTTGCCCATTTTGTATAAGATCGTTACTTAAATACTGATCTGCTTGAAATAGAATTTTGTTCTTTTAATCACTGTTCTACATCCTTTACATATTTGTTTGTGAATAAAAATTTACTAAATGAAAAAAATGTGTTTTATAGTGTCTTATTTGCAGTTATTAGCTATTAAGTATTAATTAGGAAAATGATCAGGGGAAGCTTCATTCATTAAGGAAAATCAAGTCTGGATAATTAGAGAGTGCTTTGGGATATTCAATGATAAGATGGCAGTTTGAAAGCCTGCAAAAAGATTAGGTACTTACAGAATTTCAGAGGGCCAAACCTACTCCCTTAACTCTAAAATAATCTCCCTCTCCAGCCTTACCATGATAAGTAAAAGCTCTGATTTAATCTGTTGACATGAGTCAATAGTAATCCTTGTTATTGAAATATTATCTGGAGAGTATGATACATTATAATAATTTTAGCCATTACAACTTCTCTCAAATTAATTAATTATTATTATTATTATTATTTTTTTGCCTAGAAGAATCCTGAGAAAATGGACTGTAGTAATAAGACTCATATGTTGTCTGATGATAAAATGAAGCCTCTAGACAGGTTTAATGTCACTAAAAAAAGGAAGAAAAGTTTATTGCCCTAGTTTCTCTGATGCACATATAGCCAAAAGCAGTGCTTCCTTCAGATATGAGTTAGTTGAAATGGTTTATTTTTGTTTATCCATATGTAACTAAAGGTATGTATAATTTCAGTGCTATTTCTATAGGTCACATACACACATTATAATGGAGTCATCAATGGAAACCAACTGTCTTTGTTTAAAACAGCCATACTGGGTAAGCTCTGCTTTACGTACATAGGAATTGAAGTCCAGGTTCCGAACCAATGACATCTTCTCTGTGAAGAGACAGTGTTTCCCCACACTGCTCCATTTGTGCTTCTTTATCACTTTTCTGTTGTTCCTTATATTACCTGTGTGCCAGCAATACTGCAAGATGTGATGGCGGAAATATAAAGCCAAATCATCTGGGGTATATTTTTCAGTTCAAAATGTCCAATAGGTCAGATTATCTAAGTGTGAATTCCAAAATAAATATTCTCATGAAGTGACCAGGGTTCCTACTTTCTACTTCTACTGGTGTCTTATGTTTCATTCTAAAAACATCTAGAGTACTTGATAACATTGCGCACTATACTGGCCGTGTTCCTGAATGTATGTATCACTCATTTCCAAGGTCTTTCCTCCATCTTTCAGTTTCCAGATTTGTTTATTTTAAATCATTTTCATTTTGCAAGTAGGTAACCCCAGTACTCTTGCCTGGAAAATCCAATGGACAGAGTAGCCTGGTGGGCTGCAGTCCATGGGGTCGCTAACAGTCGGACAGACTGAGTGATTTCACTTTCACTTTTCTCTTTCACGCATTGGAGAAGGAAATGGCAACCCACTCCAGTATTCTTGCCTGGAGAATCCCAGGGANTGAGTCGGTTGTAACGAGGTGGATGAAACTAGAGCCTCTTATACAGGCTGAAGGAAGTCAGGAAGAGAAAACAAGTATTCTATATTAATGCATATATATGACATTTAGTTGGAGAAGGAAATGGCAACCCACTCCAGTATTCTTGCCTGGAGAATCCCAGGGATGGGGGAGCCTGGTGGGCTGCCGTCTATGGGGTCACACAGAGTCAGACACGACTGAAGTGACTTAGCAGCAGCAGCAGCAGCAGCAACTGCATAGAAAAATGCAAGGTTGTGATTACAATATTTTAGTCAGCTTTGAACAGATTAGAGAATAAAGTTATATTTCATATTAATGTGGTAGTTTTAATGTTAACTATGGAAACAAAAGTAATATTAGAAGTTAAAGAGTGGAAAAATAACCAAGGCTCATTTTCTTGGCTCATTAATTTTGAAATGTGGTTACACTTAGATTGTTCATGAAGATGCCTATGTTCAGGTGATGACCTTTCAAATACACAGGCAGGGACTGTTCACCTTTCTTACCTTTTATCAAAAAGTGGTATGAATATATTATACACATTGCAAATAACATTTTTCCTTATAATAAACTTATGAAACAGAGAAAAAAATAAAAAATTTGCCAAATATTGATCATGAATATTGCATCCAAAGTAATCCCAAATTAAAATCAATAGGTCAAGAAGATTTATAAGATTAGTAAGGTTTCCAGATTGCATAACAGCATTGTATGGCAACAAATTAGAAAAATCAAGCACACTCCATCCAGGAAAACCAAAAGTGACTTGAATAATTCCAAAGAATGTATATATATGTATGAATACCTAAAATGGATCAATTTACTGAAGATACATTCTAATAAAAATAAATAATTTAAATAAAATACTTTTAAAAAGAGACAACTTTATTTCCTTCATAGCTTGAATGCCCATATAACCAACATTTGTTAAATTCCTACATTGGCCAATAACTGTGGCAAATTCTGTGAGTAAAAGTATTTAGTGAAATTAGATGATTGCCCTTCATAATTTTGATACCACTTTGGGTGAGGATATAGAGGCTGCAGAGATAAAAGGCACACATGTTGAGGTAAAGCAGGAGAGGATTTTTGTGGCAAAACACAAGAAAAGTACGATAAGGAAGGAATGAACTTTGCAAAAGGAGCCTTTACTCCCACTCATTTCCAGTCAGGAGACTGAGCTTATTACCAATTCAATTCTAGATCAACAACATCTCCATTGGAATGTCAGATAATTCAGGGTTGGAATTCTGTGGTTTATAACTTTGTCTAAATCATCATCTTTTGTTCAAAATATTCTCATTTATTAATCAAACCAGTCATGCCTGTTGTTTATGATTAAGTATTGAAAAAGTTAGTGGAGTTTCTTAAAATTTGACACACTATAGGTGACAACCAAGTACATTAAGTAACTGAAATTCTAAACCATGTCTAGCCCTGGGATACTGCATCAAAATAAAAAAAGAAAGCTAGGATTATGTAAGGGAAAATCTCGTTTATGGTTTGAGGAGACAGAGTTGTGATAGTGGCTACTATTTTTGATGACAATCATCATTGGCAGCCTATGTACAGCCTGCTGAGCCACAAACAAAGGTTTGTCTGAGTGAGACAAATTATGAGAATCTCAAATTAAAGTTTAACCATTAAAAACAAATGACAGACATTTGAAAGAAACAACCAGAACCTGAGATACACTCTTAAAGTATATTAAAGTGTATTAAAATTGGCCTGGTAAATGGACCAAGGAAAACTCAGGTAGACCAAGTAAATATTACAGACCAAGATGTTCAGCCTGATTTTTATGCAATCCCAAAAGTTATCTTCAATATGTCATCAGTAGAAAGTAGATTTTGAGATCTATAAATTGATGCCATATTCTTCTCCAGGTGGAGGAAAAGATCTCAAAGACTACCAAGCATATAGGCACAGAGTTGAATAATGGGTTAACTTGCAGATAGGTTATTATTATTGCAGGAATGGGTATGATTGAAACAGACAAGAACTTAGACCATATGTTTCCACCATCAGCCCATAGTTGGAGCCAGAGAACGGAAAATGTAGAAATTGGAAGGAAGCGCACATTTCTTTGAGTAAGCTGAGCTCCTTTGCATATCTCATTGAAATCCCCTCAGTACTGTGGCAGGAATCTCACGGCCTGTTAACTTGGAGTTTTGATAGAAATCAGACCTTCTCTTGTTTTATACCTTTATGTGCTACTTGAAGTTTATACTATCTGTCTGAATTGTCAATCTGGAGTTTGAGTCACAGTAAAGATCCCTAAAACTTATGTGTCATTATGTAAGTGTTTTAATGTTAATTTAGAGCAAATATACAAGCAAACACTGAGTGTCTAATATGGCAATCAAAACATAGGTTAAGTATAATAATTCATGAATTGCTCTATATAACTACTGGCCTAAATCATATCATAGGGTTTATAGTTGTTTGTTAGCTATTTAGCCAATCAAGCCTCTGTCTAGTTGACAATATTTAGACCAAACACAGTAGATTTCTGTAAGTTAATTGTGTGTATGTATATTTTTGGTTGTTAAAAAAATAATTGGGTGTCTGTTCTCTTACTGTTATTAGTCTTCTAATTAAAAAACAAAAAGCCTTTCTCTTTAAAATCTTAATAGTCACAGTTCTCTTTCTTACCTTTAATATTTTAGCTTATATTTTCTAAGTGGCTTATCAGTCAAAATGTTAACTGTCTTCCATTCCACTTTTCATTTAATTTCCTCCCCATTGGGATTATAAACTGTTCTCAGCATATGAGAAGCAGGTGTGCCTTCAATATAAATATCATGTTTTTCATTGTGTTTGGCACAAATAGGCAATCCATAGATAAAGTTTTGACTGACTCAAATATCAAGTTCAATATTTCAGAAACCTTCTTCAGCTTTATAGATGTTATGACCTAATTGATCTTCCCATAGTTGAATAGGGTGGCTTACTTCATGTGACATTCATTTAGATTTATATTAATACAGCCTTTAAAGTATGCAAATATGACAACCTATTAGTTATATACTACCTTTATCTAATTCTATAACATCNTTGGTCCTAGTGTGATTAGATTGACTAGTTTTGTGTGATTTTGGTTTCAGTGTGTCTGCCCTCTGATGCTGTCTTGCAACACCTACCGTCTTACCTGGGTTTCTCTTACCTTGGGTGTGGGGTATCTTTTCATGGCTCCTCCTGCAAAGTGCAGCTGCTGCTCCTTACTTAGGATGAGAGAATTCTCCTCACCGCCACCCCTCAGGACTTTGAATATGGAATAGCTCCTCTAGGCCCTCTGGTGCCTGCACAGCCACTGCTCCTTGGATGTGTGGTTGCTCCTCCAGGCCGCCACCCCTGACCTCAGGCGTGGGGCAGCTCCTCTCAAAAGCTCCTGCACTGTCGCAGCCTGGCACTCTGGGCTGCCGCCCCTGACCTCAGATGCAGGGTAGCTCCTCTTGGCTGCCACCCCTGACCTTGGACGTGGGGTAGCTCCTCTTGGCCGCTGCCCCTTGGACATGGGGTCCTCCTCGCTTCTGCCCCTGACCTCGGATGTTGGGTAGCTCCTCTCAGCCATGCTCTGTGTGCTGTTGCAGCCGCCCACGCTCTATCAATAGGGTGTTTCATTTCCAGGCCAACACACTGAAAAGGTGGTGTAAGTCCTTCACTGCCCTCTCCCCACTACTAAAGAAGGTCACGTGATCTAGACAGTCTGCAAGATGATCTCAGCCTCCAGCAACAGGTCTTTGAACACAGTTCCATCTGATTGTTGCACGCTAAGCATGTAACATGAAGAAAGTTGCCTTTGTTCTTTAGTTTAGCCCCATGTAGTTTAAGGTGAATTTGTTTTTCCAATATTCCACCATAACCTATGCTAGTTTAACACTCCCCCCTTAAAACTATGTTTACAGAAACTAAATGAATCATGCTTTCTGTGCCAGAGGTCCTGACTAAAACCTCAGATATGTTAGACCGATGTCCAGTTATTTATTTATTTTTAATATTTCTTCTTCATATCCATAGCACACCCTCAGGATTGAAGTAAAGGGCTAAGTAAAGCCTTTCACAGTAAGTAAAGGGCTGTTTGTTCAGAAACTGGTAACTATTGATAGATTTTCCAGATGCATCCTAGAGGCTTAATTTATGTTATTGCCTTTCTTTACTTGCCTAATTCTTTGACATTTCTTACTATGATTCAAGGTACATATGAGGGCTTCCCTGGTGGCTCAAGTGGTAAAAAATCTGGCTGCAATGTAGCAGGTCGCCTACAATGCAGGAGACCTGAGTTTGACTCCTGGCTCAGGAAGGTGCCCTGGAGAAGAAAATGATAACCAATCCAGTATTCTTGCCTGGAGAATCCCATGGACAGGGGAGCCTGGCATGTGAGGGTCTATAGAGTCACACAGAGTCAAATATGATTTAGTGACTAAACCACCACCAAGGAACATATGACACATATTTTCTAGATTAAAAGGGAATTTAATAATATTCTAAATTTATTTCTCAGTTTTATTGAGATATAATTGACATATAATTTTGTGTAAGTTTAAGGTGTACAATGTGCTGATTTGATACATTTGTGTATTGCAAAATGATTACCACAATAACTTTAATACCTCTATCACATCTCATAAGATGTGCCTACAACCCAGCCTTTCAAAGATAATACAGGCTGACATATAAGAAATCAGGATAGTCTGTTCTCCTGTAATGCTTGCTTTTTTTTGTTTGTTTGTTTGTTAGTTTTTTTTTTTAATCTTTTTTTTATTTATTTTTTTTGTATTTATTTATTTTTTTACACGAACTCCCAAACATGAACCCCCCTCCAGAGTAATATAAAAAAAGAAACATACAGAATATTACTTTATGAAATTTTGGCTGTAATTGTCATAAGTAAAGAAATAAAAAATAAACTAAAAATATTTAAAGGCTTTTATATTAATTATTTTAACCTAAATATCATTAATTAGCTACAAATGGACTTCTAAAAGTGTTTTTGGAATTATTTTTAAGGCTGTTTACCCAGTAGAATGTATCTTCTTATGCAGTCATTTCAGTCATGTCTGACTCTTCGCGACCCCATGGACTGTAACCCATCAGGCTCCTGTGTCCATGGGATTGTCCAGACAAGAATATTGGAGTCTGCTGCCATGTCCTTCTGCATTATTTATTATAATAATGCCTTAAAAAGAAGAAATTTCTTTATGAATTGTGCTTAATATATTGAACACTTTTCATTAAGAATTAGTTTTATATAAAGGATAAAATTATAATTTTTTTTTAAAACTGCACTTTTTAAACTGGCCACCTGTGATAGCTCCAAATTCCAGTAATACTAATGTCCTACAGAAAATACTGTGCTTCAACAATCACGTGACCATCATGCTGTTACATGGCAGAGAACATGAGAAAAACATGATCATTTTTGAGGCTCTTATGTCAGTGTGCATTTTCAGCCCTATGTTAGTTTACAGAGGTGGTTTATCTTTAAACAGAAAATGAGTGAGTGAATAAATGAATGAATGAATTCCCTGGGGATTGGAAGCATGTTTCTTACCCCCACAGCTTATTCCATTCTAGAACTTGCCAGTGTTGATCAATGAGTTCCTTCATTTTCCTGACATGTAGTCCCCATCAGAGGTAAAGATATCAAACTTCTGGAGCTCAGTCATATCTTGCTTTTCTGTCCTTTTATATCCCCATTAAAAGGGGGATAATATTTTCTCCCTCTCTTTAATTGTGGGAAAGAGTGCCTTATTGGTTTTGCTCAATGGCCTTAGAATATCAATCAGTTCCGTTCAGTTCAGTTGCTCAGTCGTGTCCGACTTTTGAAACCCCATGAATTGCAGCACGCCAGGCCTCCCTGTCCATAACCAACTGCTGGACTTCACTCAACTCACATCCATCGAGTCAGTGATGCCATCCAGCCATCTCATCCTCTGTCATCCTCTTCTCCTCCTGCCCCCAATCCCTCCCAGCATCAGAGTCGTTTCCAATGAGTCAGCTGTTTGCATGAGGAGGCTAAAGTACTGGAGTTTCAGCTTCAGCATTATTCTCTCCAAAGAAATCCCAGGGCTGATCTTCTTCAGAATAGACTGGTTGGATCTCCTTGCAGTACAAGGGACTCTCAAGAGTCTTCTCCA
>SJYX01012534.1:248338-297220 GCA_006410675.1 Oreotragus oreotragus | reverse complement strand
CTCTACACATCTGCATCTCTTTTGCTGTCTTGCATACAGGGTCCTCATTACCATCTTTCTAAATTCCATATATATGTGTTAGTATACTGTATTGGTGTTTTTCTTTCTGGCTTACTTCACTCTGTAAAAGATGTTTTGTGCTGAAACGACTGATATAATAGGAAACAAGGCAAACATAATTTGCATTTGAATTTTGAGTTTATTCATGCACAATTTTATCTGCAAGAAAAGTAAAGTGTACACAAAGTTGAACCCACCGAAGAGTCATAAAAATACATAAAACATACGCATGCATATACCACCAATATTACCAGCAATCTTGATTAAGTGCATATGATAAAAGCGCGTCCACTCACATTCAGTGTTACAACTAGTCCACTCACATTCAGTGTTACAACTATTGGCCTAAATCAGATGACCCTCCTTCCAACACTCTAACATGACAAATGGACTATTATATTTCATTATTTTAATTTATATGTCACTGGGGAAGTTTTCAGTGTTGTGTTCCTAGTCCCCTCCCCCCAAGATATGCTGTTTTATTGTTTAATTTTGCACGACATGGTGAATTTTTTAAAATCTGAGATATCATGCTACTGTAAAAAGACAATACTTAAAAATGAAACTGTGAGATCTGTATAAGAATGGATGCTAGCAGCCTAACCCATACACAGTCTAAAGGGAATGTTGAAGAATGATAAATAGAAGACTTTCTAATGAATCAGGCAGTGCAACATGAGATGATGTGAGGGTGCCAGGTACAACTTCAGGAAGACAGTCCCAGGGCACAGTGGACAGGAAAAAAAATGGCTCAGTTTAGAATCACAAGTGAGACATTGAGGATCTCATTATACATGGTAACAGGGTTCTAAGATCTTTCTGGTAATCAGAAGCTGAAGAATGATAGTCACATATATTATCCAAGCAATCCAATGATGTCTTATCTCTTTCAGCTACACTGCAAACACTAAGAACTAATACAAAATAATTCAATATTCATTCCTTTTAGAATTTGTCAGTGTATATTTTGCAAAAATGTTTTAAAAATCATAAAAAGAGACATTTGTAAATAAAGATTCTTCTTAATATTTGCATATGCATAAACATATATTTAGTCATACGTAGTGCTAGATGCTGGTTTAAAAATTTTTTAATCCTGATTTAATTAATGCATGTCAGGTGAAAACAGATCTATAGTTTAGCAGCATATCTGTTAGCATTGTATTTTTACTTGTTTCTCCATGTTTTGTATCATTTCTTTCTCCTCCCCTTTTTAGAGGTGGTTATCTGCTTTGGTTTATGAATTTTAAATCCCATCCTGAGTACATTCCATTATCAAATGATAACAAACATTTTTTTAAAAATTCTTAGCCTTTGCCTAGGAAAATTGTTTCATAATTAATCAACTTATTGTGTATATTGGCTATGGACAGATCCTTAAGAATTTCTGTAATGTATAAGTCAAATTTTAGATATTGATACAGAAATATCATGTGCATTATATGTATGTAGTTACACTTGTGATTGAATTTGAACTAATATATTCAATTTATGTATTGTGAATTACATTAAGTGTCTTGTACACATTTTAGTTCAAAAAGTGAGGCAAAGCTTGGACTGAACATGTACAAAGAAATTAATACATGTGATATTATTGGATATTTATCAAAATTAAAAAGAACAATATATGTGAAACAATAATGTTTGAGTAGTTTTCATGTTTAACTATATAACATTGGCTTGAGTTACTGATTAGACTATTCTTTTTAAGAAAATCTTTCAGTATTTATATATATTACCTATTCAATTACACATACTTGTATATGTCTCACATAGGCCAACTAAGCCTCCTAGAGCATAAAACATACAAAATGCCCTCAATATATATTTATGTCTATATAACAGACATGCAAGATACAATTTTTTCTGCTAATATCAGTAAAGTGTTATTGAGCAAAAAATATGAAGTGCTGGGAAAGATTAGGAAAGGTATCACATATGGGGTTACATTTGAGCTAAGCCTTAAAAGAGATGACATAAACCATGCAACTATCTAGAACTCAAGTTACTAAGCATAGTAAACAGCCACAGCAAAAAACTTCCACTGAGCAATGCCTGAAGTCTTTGCAGAAAGAAAGGAGATGACTGGAAAAACAAAAGCTATTAACAGAAGATGAGACCAGAGTTAAAGTGTTGCCACACTACATCTTGTAGGGTGTTGGTTAGTTTGAATTTAGGTTGCCTTTTATCACTACAATTAAGGGAGTGAGATGCAAAGTCACTGGAAAATTTTGAACATAAGTTTCAAAGGATCTGACTTCAGAATTTAAAAGATCACTCTGACTATAATGCTGAGAAAACCCTGTGAGGCAATATGAATGATTATATTTCTAGTACAATAATCTGGGGGATAGAGGTGCTTGAATTAGGATTCTATTGGTATAGGTGTAGGATGCTGTCAAAATTCAGATATTTTTGAAGGTAAACATGAGGTGAGAGAGAAAAAGAGGAGTCAGAAATAATTCCACAAGTTTATTACCTGAGCCACTGCAATAGTGGAATTACTGTGTACCAGGCATGTGAATACTGAGGAATTAGTAATTTCAGAGAAGAAATAACAGAAGTTCCATTGTGAGCATATGGATGGAATCCAGGTCTCCTGAATTGCAGGTGGATTCTTCACCATCTGAGCCACCAGGGAAGTCCCATAAATGAGTTAGGTATTATATATTTGTCTGATATACTAAGAAAAAGATCTCTAGTCTTACCCATTCTATTGCTTTCCTCTATTTTTTTTTTTCTCATTGTTAATTGAAGATGGCCTTTTTATCTCTCAGCCAACTCATTGGAAAATACCCTGAAGCTGAGAAATATTGAAGGCAAAAGGAAAAGAGAGCAGCAGAGGATGAGATGGTTGGATAGCATTGCCAATTCATTGGGCATGTACTTGGGAAAATTCTGGGAGATAGTGAGGGACAGGGAGGCCTGGTTTGCTGCAGTCCATGGGGTTGCAAAGAGTCAGATATAACTTAGCAACTGAACAAGGATGACAGCAAGAGAATTGTGGGGGCATTCCCAATGGCTCAAACCATAAAGAATCTGCTGCCAGTGCAGAAGCCACAGGAGACTCGGGTTGGATTCCTGATTCTTAAAGATCCAAAAGGAGGAAGGCATGGCCATCCACTCCAGTATTCTTGCCTAGACAATCTCATGGATAAAGGAGCCTGCTGCTAAGTCACTTCAGTCGTGTCCAACTCNTAAGAATTTCTGTAATGTATAAGTCAAATTTTAGATATTGATACAGAAATATCATGTGCATTATATGTATGTAGTTACACTTGTGATTGAATTTGAACTAATATATTCAATTTATGTATTGTGAATTACATTAAGTGTCTTGTACACATTTTAGTTCAAAAAGTGAGGCAAAGCTTGGACTGAACATGTACAAAGAAATTAATACATGTGATATTATTGGATATTTATCAAAATTAAAAAGAACAATATATGTGAAACAATAATGTTTGAGTAGTTTTCATGTTTAACTATATAACATTGGCTTGAGTTACTGATTAGACTATTCTT
This sequence comes from Oreotragus oreotragus, assembly GCA_006410675.1. Taxonomy (NCBI): domain Eukaryota; kingdom Metazoa; phylum Chordata; class Mammalia; order Artiodactyla; family Bovidae; genus Oreotragus; species Oreotragus oreotragus. The sequence goes on along the minus strand of SJYX01012534.1, from coordinate 293,635 downwards.
TTTAAGAAAATCTTTCAGTATTTATATATATTACCTATTCAATTACACATACTTGTATATGTCTCACATAGGCCAACTAAGCCTCCTAGAGCATAAAACATACAAAATGCCCTCAATATATATTTATGTCTATATAACAGACATGCAAGATACAATTTTTTCTGCTAATATCAGTAAAGTGTTATTGAGCAAAAAATATGAAGTGCTGGGAAAGATTAGGAAAGGTATCACATATGGGGTTACATTTGAGCTAAGCCTTAAAAGAGATGACATAAACCATGCAACTATCTAGAACTCAAGTTACTAAGCATAGTAAACAGCCACAGCAAAAAACTTCCACTGAGCAATGCCTGAAGTCTTTGCAGAAAGAAAGGAGATGACTGGAAAAACAAAAGCTATTAACAGAAGATGAGACCAGAGTTAAAGTGTTGCCACACTACATCTTGTAGGGTGTTGGTTAGTTTGAATTTAGGTTGCCTTTTATCACTACAATTAAGGGAGTGAGATGCAAAGTCACTGGAAAATTTTGAACATAAGTTTCAAAGGATCTGACTTCAGAATTTAAAAGATCACTCTGACTATAATGCTGAGAAAACCCTGTGAGGCAATATGAATGATTATATTTCTAGTACAATAATCTGGGGGATAGAGGTGCTTGAATTAGGATTCTATTGGTATAGGTGTAGGATGCTGTCAAAATTCAGATATTTTTGAAGGTAAACATGAGGTGAGAGAGAAAAAGAGGAGTCAGAAATAATTCCACAAGTTTATTACCTGAGCCACTGCAATAGTGGAATTACTGTGTACCAGGCATGTGAATACTGAGGAATTAGTAATTTCAGAGAAGAAATAACAGAAGTTCCATTGTGAGCATATGGATGGAATCCAGGTCTCCTGAATTGCAGGTGGATTCTTCACCATCTGAGCCACCAGGGAAGTCCCATAAATGAGTTAGGTATTATATATTTGTCTGATATACTAAGAAAAAGATCTCTAGTCTTACCCATTCTATTGCTTTCCTCTATTTTTTTTTTTCTCATTGTTAATTGAAGATGGCCTTTTTATCTCTCAGCCAACTCATTGGAAAATACCCTGAAGCTGAGAAATATTGAAGGCAAAAGGAAAAGAGAGCAGCAGAGGATGAGATGGTTGGATAGCATTGCCAATTCATTGGGCATGTACTTGGGAAAATTCTGGGAGATAGTGAGGGACAGGGAGGCCTGGTTTGCTGCAGTCCATGGGGTTGCAAAGAGTCAGATATAACTTAGCAACTGAACAAGGATGACAGCAAGAGAATTGTGGGGGCATTCCCAATGGCTCAAACCATAAAGAATCTGCTGCCAGTGCAGAAGCCACAGGAGACTCGGGTTGGATTCCTGATTCTTAAAGATCCAAAAGGAGGAAGGCATGGCCATCCACTCCAGTATTCTTGCCTAGACAATCTCATGGATAAAGGAGCCTGCTGCTTAGTCACTTCAGTCGTGTCCAACTCTGTGCAAACCCATAGACGGCAGCCCACCAGGCTCCTCTGTCCCTAGGATTCTCCAGGCAAGAATACTGGAGTGGGTTGCCATTTCCTTCTCCAACGCATGAAAGTGAAAAGTGAAAGTGAAGTCGCTCAGTCGTGCCCGACTTAGCGACCCCGTGGACTGCAACCTACCAGGCTCCTCCGTCCATGGGATTTTCCAGGCAAGAGTACTGGAGTGAGGTGCCATTGCCTTCTCTGAAAGGAGCCTGGTTGGTTACAGACCACAGGGGCACAAAGAGTCTGACATGACTGAAAGGACTGAGCACAAGAAGAGAAATGCAGTCATTACTGAAGATAACAAGCAGGGGAAGGGTTTGTGGTAGTTGGGGAGTGGGATTGTCAAAACTGGGTTTATGAAGGGTTGAGTGAAAGTGATAGTCTCTCAGTTGTGTCTGACTCTTTGCAACCCCATGGAGTATACAGTTTAGGGAATTTGCTAGGTCAGAATACTGGAGTAGGTTGCCTTTCCCTTCTCTAGGGGATCTTCCCAATCCAAGGATCAAACCCAGGTTTCCCGCATTGCAGGTGAATTCTTTACCAGCTAAGGATTAAAATGCTATTAATGACAACAGAATATGATCACTGGTTTAAGCGGTTTGGATGGAAAAACTGTGAAGCATTTTAATTAAATGCAATAATTTTATTAAATATACAACATACCAGATTAAGTAACCTGCCCAAGGACACACAATGACATCATGTTGGAGGTAGATTTTGAACCAGAAAATCTTATTCAAAATCATAAGCTCTTTACATTTGACAATACATTGGAAGAAAGGAATTAAAGGAACTGGTTGGTTATATTGAAAATATCATCTACATCACATGAGAAATCACCAAGAGTTATGTCAGGGGTATTGGAGACCATGATGGTAAAACAAATTAAAGTTAAGGAGTGAACAGTTGTGATTGGTGATCAGTTGACAATTATCATGGGCTTCCCAGGTGGCACTGGTGCTGTAGAACTCCTCTGCCAATGCACGACATAAGAGACTTGGACTCGATCCATGGAGTCCGGAAGACCCCCTGGAGAAGGGCATGGCAACCCGTTCCAATATTCATGCCTGAAGCGTCCCATGGACAGAGGAGTCTGGTGGGCTATAGCAAGGAACATCTGGGAAGAAAGGAAGGAGAAGAGTCTGGAATCAATATGCAGAACAATGATCCTATCTCCAGACCCAACAATAAGAGAGATTTTGAAAGAAAAATAATTGACATAATGATGTTTTATAGGAGAGAAGTTCATTGAGGAAGAGGCAGGTTTCAGTTATTAGCAAAGGCATAAAGAGGATCTTCAGAAAAGAGATTGAAGGTATAAGTCACCTAATTATAAATTCAGAGAGAATAGCATAAAAGATTTTAATGTGGAAGAATTGGATACAGTATCAGAAAAAGGAAAGTACAAAGGTGAATGGAGGTAATAATGTTTTATAGAATCTTAGATAAATTGTATGTGCTTCAGTTGTCATCAAAAACACACAATATTGCAACTTGATTTTTCTGCTCTCACATAAGGGAATTGCAAAATAATAATAATATTCATAGTCATAATAATATGTTCATAGAAGCAATGTGATCTTTACAATATGAGATTGGTTACATGAAGTGATTTACCCATATATTAAAGTACTATGCAATAATTAAATTCTCACTTAAAAATAATTAATGAAATAGGAATATATTCATGATACAATAGTAAATATTTAAATTTAATTTTGATTGTGCCATAGAGTCATAAAATTTAATAATAAAGAATATATTGCATAATAATAAAGAATATATATGCATTAATATGTATGACTATATAATATGCAAATGAATTAATGATAGTTTTCTGTCAATTCCAATTTTTTATAGCTAACTTGTATTTTCTGGTAACAAGCAGAAACATTTTTAAAGGCAACACTAGGAATCACAGAATATAAAATGAAATTGAAATGTAAAGCATCCTGGAGGGAATACTATGTGGCATTGCAAAGTAAGACGTTCCTAGTCTATTTTTCTCCTCTTACAATTTCACTGGGACAAAGATCAATTCATGCTCAGTCAGCCATGGATCTATGTGAATTGAAATGATGAAAAATACACTTATGGAATCTACTCTAGAAGCAAACAATAAAACAAGATGGAGTTTAGTATGTGATTTTACAATAATGGATCATTTTAGGAAAAAAATGTATTCTATGTATATTTGAATTAGATAATGAATTAAAATTGGGTATGTTTCTATGTTAATTGAAGAATGTTCACTGTGATATAAGCAGCTGATACTACTAGCACCCAGAGACGTGAGACAACTTGCATTATTCTTTGCAGATGGAGTGGATACTCATTGCAGTTCTCCATGTTCCTTTTAAAACTTACTCAGTTTTAAATCCTGAATAAAGCACCACAAATTAGAATAAAATGGAATATAATAGAATGTGTGCATGTGTTTGCACTGAGTTGTGTCTGAATTTTTGTGATTCCATGAACTGTAGCCCTCCAGTCTCCTCTGACCTTGGGATTTCTCAGGCAAGAATACTGGAGTCCGTTGCCATTTCCTACTTCAGAGGATCTTCCTGACTCAGGGATTGAACCCAGGTCTCCTACATTGGTAGGTAGATCCTTTACCATTACTGCCACCTGGGAAGCCCATAGAGTGGAACAGAATATTATAGAAGAGAATAAAATAGAATAGGATAGGATAGGATAAAGATTGAAAAAACAAAGTTATGTCAATTCTCTCATGCTTTTTTGTGCCTTAGATTTTCTCAAGACAGAGTTTAATGAGGCTAACAGTTGGCCTAGAAACATTTGTGGTGGACACTGGAGGGGAAGGGCTCTTCATGTTCTTGCTTGCTGATCCACACCTACAGGAAGTTTGACAGTGAGGCCAAGATCAAGCGGGGTTCTTGTGCTCAATAATCTTGATCTTCATCCTGCTGGGATCCCAGCTGGTGACCTCCTTCTGCATCCTGGAGACAATGCATGGGTGCATGGTGGTCTCATCAGACAGCCTCATGTTGGCATAGATGCCACTGTGAATGTCCACATCAAATGTGGCAGCAGTCCTTAGGAGCGAACACCCCCAAAGTTCTACCAGGTAGCCAATAACTTTGATTGTACATTGTTCTTTTTTATAATAGTCATTCCAAATATTGTGAGCTGCATTGTCACAGGAAGCCCCTTGCCTTTCCTATAAGCCACTCTNCCCAAAGTTCTACCAGGTAGCCAATAACTTTGATTGTACATTGTTCTTTTTTATAATAGTCATTCCAAATATTGTGAGCTGCATTGTCACAGGAAGCCCCTTGCCTTTCCTATAAGCCACTCTGCTTCTCTTTAGAAGGGCCAGTCCTTGCCTGAGTTCAGACATGTAAGGGTGGTTTCACTGCTTTAGTGTAAATTATATAATTTTTAAAAAAATCTTGGCCTTAATATTTTTACTCTTTTTGTTTCTTTTGTGTTGAATGGCCAGTCATCATGGCTCCTTTTGGTCATCTACAACTTGAGATAGAGGAAGACTTTTGGTACCCCTGGGAGAAGTATGAGGCTCAGAGGCAGCCAGGGCTCAACTGTGCATTAACTTGAGACCAGTTCAATGAAGGGTGTACTCTGAAGAAAACAGAGAGAAAATAATTCTTAAAGAAATAAATAAAAGGAGCTCTCTGCACTGCCTACAATGCTGCACAGACCAGTTTCAGTTTCTTTATTCCCACAGTCTGGGAATAAAATCACCACAGGAAACAGCTTCATGGTACATGACATGCCCCATTCTAATGGTGAGCATTTAAGGACAGAATAAGGGCAGGGAAAAATAATTCTTCATGGGAGAAGACATTAGTTTGATAGATGTAGAAAAGTAAGAACTAGTGCAGAGAGAGGACTTTTTCCCCCTTTCACAGATTCAAAGAGAAAGCAATGAGGTACCAAAACAGTTTTGCCTCTGTTGGAATAAAGCATCATGCCACGTGTTTCATAAAAATAATAACTATGAATAACTATGACCCAAAAGCTACTAACAGTGTTAGCATCCAAGTTCTTGATTGTGTCTGTTCATGGTACCTTTTTGTATAGATGGTAAGAAAGTTGTTTCAATAGTATGAGTATTTTATAAATGAGGTCTAAATGACATTGGTATTTAATGCTATGATAATCATGGGGAGGATACTGAAACAAGAGTTCAAATAGAAGATAAACCCTCACTCATGTTACACACTCTTTAGATGCAACCTTTGCCCAGCTTCCAATTTAAAGGGTCAAAATTACTTTTGCCCCATAGTGGAAGTGTTTCTGTTTCTTCGACTGAAATCAATTACTCTTGGCACAGAGTAATTAAATGAAATAATTAGATGTTGATTCAAATTAGGACCACAGTTCTTTCAAACATTTTTGCATGAAGCTTTGCCTATCAAGCTCTTTGTTGTTAGCATTTTTTTTTCCTGCTTCTGTTCTGGATGCTTTTTGAAAAATAATTATTTTAGGAGAAAATTATTACCTGTTATAGGAGAAAATTATTACTAAATCTTTTAATTTTTATTTTTAATCCAGGAAGCTGAGAGGTTTTCTATATATATATGAATTCACACACACAAAAATAGACCTGGCTCGTTGTGTCTGCTGTCAACTTTAGTACTCAGGTTAATTCCATTTCAATTATTTTAGTACATATCATGCTGTAAAGGGATTTCAATTTCAATTACCTTGTTCTCTGGCTTATTGTATGACATACATATTTTTACAATATTTTTGTATTCATTTATTCTTTTCTTAAATTCTTATCTGAATTGATATAGTGGTTCTGCCTCTCTAAGATTTTGAAGTCTAATACTTCAAAAGTATTAGAAGGTAGAAAACCAAATCAAATTAAATCAAATCACAATAAAGAACAAGGCTGAGACCATCTCCCTAGAGTAAATATGCATTGTTGTATGTGACTCAAGGAATTACAGGGGTTTATTATGTTTTGCAATTTCATTATGTTTAAATGCATATGGATATGTTTGTCTCATAGAAAATTTCCTTCTCCTCCTTTCAAAGATAAATTATCCTTTCATCTGAAAGCAAAGTTGATAAAGACAAATTCATAGAGCATGACACTCATCTCTCTGCATCATCAATTTAAAATGTGATGCATACCCACAGCCTTTAGTTTAAAACTACACTAGTCCATTCTGAAGGAGATCAACCCTGGGATTTCTTTGGAAGGAATGATGCTAAAGCTGAAACTCCAGCACTTTGGCCATCTCATGCAAAGAGCTGACTCATTGGAAAAGACTCTGATGCTGGGAGGGATTGGGGGCGGAAGGAGAAGGGGACGACCGAGGATGAGATGGCTGGATGGCATCATGGACTCGATGGACATGAGTCTGAGTGAACTCCGGGAGATGGTGATGGACAGGGAGGCCTGGCATGCTGTGATTCATGGGGTTGCAAAGAGTCGGACACGACTGAGCGACTGAACTGAACTGAGGCTGACCTAAGGAAATACTGCTTCCAGATCTCATCTGTGTAGCTGTGTAGATATGTGAATGTACTTCAAATGTAGGAGCTGTGATCATAATGTTCTGAAAACATGAGTACAATTCAATGCAGCATCCCTTTAGTACAAACTCTTGTGATCCTATCTATTTGCGGACAATTCAATAGCCTTGGAACGTTCTCTAGTTTACTATGCACATAGGCTCTATTATTTCCTATTCACTTCAATATGTGAAATGTTATTTCTCACATAATCAGATATGTATTATAATGTTAGCTACCTTTTTTTACCTTCTTTCTCAACTACACTTCTTTTAGGCCACAATTATGTAGAAAAAGAATCTTATATTCATTTTAGATGGTATACATTGGTTTAAATAAACAACAGAAATCAAAACTTGGGAAAATAGAAGTCAATGGAAGGGTCTGCTGCTGCTAAGTTGCTTCAGTTGTGTCCGACTCTGTGCAACCCCATAGATGGCAGCCCACCAAGCTCTGCCATCCCTGGGATTCTCCAGGCAAGAATACTGGAGTGTCAGAGGGTTCCCTTTCTCCAGACCTTCTCCAGCATTTATTGCTTGTAGACTTTTGGGTCTCAGCCATTCTGACTGGTGTGAAGTGGTACCTCATTGTAGTCTTGATTTGCATTTCTCTGATAATGAGTGATGCTGAGCATCTTTTCATGTGTTTGTTAGCCATCCATATGTCTTCTTTGGAGAAATGTCTATTTAGTTCTTTGGCCCATTTTTTGATTGGGTCGTTTATTTTTCTGGAGTTGAGCTGCATAAGCTGCTTATATATTTTTGAGATTAGTTATTTGCCAGTTGCTTCATTTGCTATTGTTTTCTCCCATTCAGAAGACTGTCTTTTCACCTTGCTTATAGTCTCCTTTGTTGTGCAGAAGCTTTTAATTTTAATTAGATCCCATTTGTTTATTTTTGCTTTTATTTCCAGTATTCTGGGAGGTGGATCATAGAGGATCCTGCTGTGATTTATGTCAGAGAGTGTTTTGCCTATGTTCTCCTCTAGGAGTTTTATAGTTTCTGGTCTTACGTTTAGATCTTTAATCCATTTTGAGTTTATTTTTGTGTGTGGTGTTAAGATTACAACAATTTTATTTCTTTCAATCCATGAGAAATTTGGAACTTCCTTTCACTTGTGTCTTCTTCAGTTTCTTTCATCAGTTTTTTCTAGCTTTCAGAGTACATATTTTTCACCTCCTTGGTTAAATTTATTCTCAGTTATTTTATTCTTTTTGATGCTTTTATAAATAGGATTATTTTAATTTGTATTTGAAATATTGTTTTATTCTTCATTTTTTAGAGGCATTTTTTGATTTCCCCTTTGTTTTCTTCATTAGAAAATTGGATTGGTCATTTAGTACCATGTGGTGTATCATCAGTGTGTTTAGTATGTATTCCACTTTTGTTTTTGTACTTCATTTCTAGTTTCATACCACTATCCTCAGAGAAGATGCTTAGTATGAATTTCAGTCTTCTTGAATTTGTTGAACCTTTTTTGTGTTCTAACATAAACACAATGGAGAATGTTCCATATGTAGTTGTAAAGAATGTATATTTGGCTCATTTTATATAAAATTTTCTGTATATATCTATTAAGTTTATCAGATCTACTTTGTCAATTAAAGCCACTCTTTCTTTATTTCTGTCTAGATGATTTATCTATTTATATAAGTGGGATAGTAAAGTCTCCTACTCTTTTGTATTACTTTCAGTACCTCCCTGTAAGTCTGTTTGCATTTGCTTTGTATATTTATATACTCATATTGGGTGCATAAATATTTCTCAATATTATATGCTTTTGTTGGATTTACTCATTTATCATTATGTAATGCACTTTTTTGTGTTTAGTTGTGGTTTTTTAAAAAAAATCTGTTTTTTTTTTTCTGATATGTGTATTACTACATCAGNACCTAGATGTCCATCAGCGGATGAATGGATAAGAAAGCCATGGTACATATACACAATGGAGTATTACTCAGCCATTAAAAAGAATACATTTGAATCAGTTCTAAAGAGATGGATGAAACTGGAGTTGATTATACAGAGTGAAGTAAGCCAGAAAGAAAAACACCAATACAGTATACCGACTGTATATGGAATATACAGTATATGGAATTTAGAAAGATGGCAATGATGACCCTGTATGTGAGACAGCAAAAGAGACACAGATGTATAAAACAGTCTTTTGGACTCTGTGGGAGAGAGCGAGGGTGGGATGATTTGGGAGAATGGCATAGTAACATGTATTCTATCATATAAGAAATGAATCCCCAGTCTATGTTCGATATAGGATACAAGATGCTTGGGGCTGGTGCACGGGGATGATCCAGAGAGATGATATGGGGTGGGAAGTCAGAGGGGAGTTCAGGATTGGGAGCTCGTATACACCCGTGGCAGATTCATGTCAATGTATGGCAAAATCGATACAGTATTGTAAAGTAAAATAAAATAAAAGAATACTGGAGTGGGTTGCCATTTCCTTCTCCAAAACGGAAGGGTCAGAACACCAGAATTCAAACAGAGCCTGGATCATGGTGGTGACAGGAGCTTAAGCAGTATGAGCTGAAAAACTATTTTCAGAGAGCTAAAATTAGCATTAGTAAGCTCCAGTATCTCTTCTTTTTTAGGATATCACTGAGCCAAATTTTAAATACTAGGGAGAAAGAAACTGCTGTTTCATATTTTATTTTACTTTACAATAGCTAGAACATGGAAGCAACCTAGTAGCTGTCTCTTATACACATCTGGTGAGAGGTGGGAGGGGGGTTCAGGATTGGGAGCTCGTATACACCCATGGCAGATTCATGTCAATGTATGGCAAAATCGATACAGTATTGTAAAGTAAAATAAAATAAAAGAATACTGGAGTGGGTTGCCATTTCCTTCTCCAAAACGGAAGGGTCAGAACACCAGAATTCAAACAGAGCCTGGATCATGGTGGTGACAGGAGCTTAAGCAGTATGAGCTGAAAAACTATTTTCAGAGAGCTAAAATTAGCATTAGTAAGCTCCAGTATCTCTTCTTTTTTAGGATATCACTGAGCCAAATTTTAAATACTAGGGAGAAAGAAACTGCTGTTTCATTCAAGTGTTTACTTCTGGATCAATCATTGATAGGAGGGCTTCGGTCACATATTAATAGCACATATGTGGCCATAAATATGTCTACTGCAAGAGCTTCTGGGTCTAACTTAAGCCAGAGTTCCCAAGAAGTATCTTTCTCTAACAGTATGGACAAGCGCTAATAGGTCACAAACCACGACCAGTTTTGACAATGTTGTTGGTGTTTGCTGTTTAGTTGCTAAGTCCTGTCTGACTCTTTGTGACTCTGTGGACTGTAGCCTGCCAGGCTTCTCTGTCCATATGATTTCCAAGCAAGAATACTTGGGAAATGGAGGGGTCTCCATTTCCTCCTCTAGGGGATCTTTCTGACTCAGGGACTGAACCCATATCTCCTGTTTTGGCCTGCTGAGCCATCAGGGAATGCCTGATGTATTAAAAGTATGTTTAGTTAAATATTATGAGAGCATTAATAAGGCAAAATACATTTCTATGCCATTTACTAATTTTAACTGAGGATTTTTAATATATATCTCACTAATCATTTCTATGGGAATTTTTCTAATGCTATCAGAACCTCAGAAATGTTTTCTTGCACCCATTCTCATCCCACTTTGACATAAAACCTATGGTAAAGCTCAGTTTAACTTCCACACTTTTTATTTCTGAAGTTATTTGCTGAGGAATTTCTCCTAGTCTCTAATAAGTAAGCATTTAGTTGGACCAGAATCATGACTCCAACTCAGGCAAAGACTTTATGCAACAGAACACTTGAACAAATATTAAGGAAACCAAAAACTGAAGGAGATTTCTGGGTGAACCAGAAGATAATTTGTAGAATGTGTCTAATTTTATTAGGTCAAATCAACTCAAAAGACTTTAGATACTTTCAATGAATAGAACAGGAAATTCATAGTTGAAACTGGAAGTAGGAAATGAATTTGTGAGGGAGACAACCAAATAAAGGGGAGTCGGAATATGGTGGGTTTCATTTCTTTTTTTGCTTTTTGTTTTCTCAATGACCATTAGCAGGATGAAACCTACATCTTTAATACTGTTGATAACTATGGCACAGGATTCCTCATCACTAACAAGAGACTTGAGAACTCAGCTTCTTCTAAAGAAAAAGAAAAATAAATACTAACTTTGAGAAAGGTTGTGTTTTTGTGTGTGTGTGGTGTTTGATTTTTTTTTTTTTTAATCATATAGAACTGCTTATACTTCAAAGTCTAGGAGTTCTGTATGGTTGTTTTGTTCCTTTTTGCTGGCTGACATGTATTAAATCTTTCACCAAATTCTGGAAGCCTATTTTTTTTTTNTTTTTTGTGTGTGTGGTGTTTGATTTTTTTTTTTTTTTATCATATAGAACTGCTTATACTTCAAAGTCTAGGAGTTCTGTATGGTTGTTTTGTTCCTTTTTGCTGGCTGACAAGTATTAAATCTTTCACCAAATTCTGGAAGCCTATTTTTTTTTTTTAATGTTATATTCTACAGTAATGATTAGCTGGGCTGGAAGAAGCACAAGCTGAAATCAAGATAGCCAGTAGAAATATCAATAACCTCAGATATGCAGATGACACGACCCTTATGGCAGAAAGTGAAGAGGAACTAATAAGCTTCTTGATGAAAGTGAAAGAGGAGAGTGGAAAAGCTGGCTTAAAGAAAACTAAGATCATGACATCTGGTCCCATCACTTCATGGCAAATATGGGGAAACAGTGGAAACAGTGTCAGAATATTTTTTGAGGCTCCAAAATCACTGCAGATGGTGATTACAGCCATGAAATTAAAAGACACTTACTCCTTGGAAGAAAAGTTATGACCAACCTAGATAGCATATTCAAAAGCCGAGACATTACTTTGCCAACAAAGGTCCATCTAGTCAAGGCAATGGTTTTTCCACTGGTCACGTATGGATGTGAGAGTTGGACTGTGAAGAAAGCTGAGTGCTGAAGAATTGATGCTTTTGAACTGTGGTGTTGGAGAAGATTCTTGAGAGTCCCTTGGACTGCAAGGAGATCCAACCAGTTCATTCTGAAGGCGATCAGTCCCGGTTGCTCATTGGAAGGACTGATGTTAAAGCTGAAACTCCAATACTTTGGCCACCTCATGCGAAGAGTTGACTCATTGGAAAAGACTCTGATGCTGGGAGGGATTGGGGGCAGGAGGAGAAGGGGATGACAGAGGATGATATGGCTGGATGGCATCACTGACTCAATGGACATGAGTCTGGGTGAACTCCGGGAGTTGGTGATGGACAGGGAGGCCTGGTGTGCTGTGATTCATGGAGTTGCAAAGAGTCGGACATGACTGAACAACTGAACTGAACTGAACTGGATGATTATTAAATGTCCAAAACCAAGCTATGATTTTAATCAGGATCATCATGTACTCAGATGCTTACACTACAACCTAATGTTGATGTAAGTGATGTGTTAAATTTTGATACATGTGTATGTTTGTCCTATATTGATATCTATAATTTAATTTCCTCTAATTATTTTCAATATATCACCTATTTACAGATAAGGGTCTAGTTTTTAATACGTCTCACGATGCACTAGGAAAAGTAAATCAATATTATGTCCTCATGAATGGACTAATTCTTACTGGAAGAATGATTCTTATAATGACGCCATAGTGTGTCTGTGTAAGGTATTATAATATCAAATAACTTAAGATATTATTAATATATTTAACCAATGTAGATATACATGTTGTAAGAATGAATTTTCTCAGCAGAATTTTAAAAATACATTACACACTTTATCAGCTGGGTGTCTTTTTTTTTTTTTTCCCGCACTTAACTGCTTGCTACACCAATGGATGAGCACTGTTGCCTCTGTAAATCACATTGATTGATGCCTCAGGTACACCAAATGCTTAACAGGTCAGCTTCCCTCTGGATGGCTATTAACTTCTGCTTCTACTATTTGGGTTTTACACTTCAGAAAACACAATGAAATAAATAAGTTAATTAAAAAGAAAAAGATAGGATGAATTTTTCTCAAAGCTTTTTATGCCACTTGTACTCACAATTACAGCAACCTCTTTCAACTACTTGTACTGTAAAAATGCCTTCTTCTCTATAAAAATGGTTTGCCCTTTCATAAATTATATAAATATGTATCAACAGATGTGTGCTTGCATATACACACATTACATGCACATATACAAATTTACATATAATTTTGTTTGTTCATTTTTAAATTTGTTTCAAGAAACCAGACCAAAATTTAAAAAAATATAATTTTACCTTAACTGATTCAAATACTTACTTCTATTTGACTTATTCTACAGAAACAGAAAGAGAGAAAACTACTCTGACTTCACTTATCAATTATAGTTTTAACATAGCAAGTTTGGAGTCATCAAGCTGATACCTCAGGTGAAAGATTTAATGGTTGTTTCTAAAACCTGAGAAGTGAATTGTGTTATTTTTGTTTTATAATCTAACTTATAGTATTTTGAAAACTAAAGTGTAAAATGATAGCATAAATAACAATAGCTCTGCTATTCTTAAGTCACTATGTCAAGATATCTTGCAATTGTGAAGTAATTTATTTTTTCTTCTCTAGATATAAGTTTTCCTTCATAAAGAACATAAAAACACACAGGAAGAAGAAGCAAATGTTTTCTTAAAAGTTCAGGCAAGACTGTGTTCTAACATGAGCCAATTTTTAACAGAATAGTTTTCCTTTACTCTTCTTTAACAGAGATCCCCACTCTGTAATGCAACTTCTTACTTCAATGATGCCAGGGCAAAAATTTTCACCAGATAATATTAAACAGGCATGGAAGAATTTTTTTTTTTTTTCCAAGGGGAGAGAGACTAGAACTCAGTGTGTACTCAACTCCACTGAGATAAACAGCAAGATGATTTTAAGGCTAGGGGAAAGGGTAGGGAAGATTATAGGTCCTGTACCTTTTCTAATTGGTTTTAAGAAAAGGAAAGATAAGCTTCCTTATACCTTTATTACAGGAGTGAGGTGCACACTGAAGTTACTCCTGCTACTGCATTCTTAACCACTCAGTCCTGTCTGACTCTTTGCAACCGTATAAACGGTAGCCCACCAGGCTCCTCTGTCCATGGGATTCTCCAGGGAAAAATATTGCAGGGGGTTGACATTTCCTTTCTTCTCCAGGGGATCATCTGAAGCTAGCGTCTCCTGCATAGCAAGTGAATTCTTTACTGATTGAGCCAACAAACACTGGGAGATACTTACCCTCAAACACTGGGAAACAGTTTGAGGTTTACATTTCAAAGGGATGATTAAATCCTTGAGAAACATATTCTTGTATTGTAAAACCGGACAACAGACTTTTAAGTTGATTTACATCTCAAAGGGACAATTACAAGTACTCAAAAAATTTAAAAAGCCCTAAGGAAAGGGAGTTCAGGATTTAGAATCTGGAATCAGCCTAAAGTTTAGTCAAACTGAAGGGAACATTAAGGCTGCCTTGGTCATTGGAAATACTATATTTCTCCAATGGGCAATATGGTACTCACTAGCCACATGTGGCTACTTGAGTGCTTGAAATGAGGCTATAACAACTGAGTTATTAAATATTAAATTGTATTTACATTTAACTAAGGTAAATTTAATGCTGAAGAGATCAAGGAGAGATGGAAAGAATACTCAGAAAAACTGTATAAAAGAGATCTTAATGAACCAGATTACTACGATGGTTTGGTTAGTCACTCAGAGCCAGACATTCTGGAGTGTAAAATCAACTGGGCACTGATGTTAATAAAGCTAGTGGATGCAATGAAATTCCAGCAAAACTATTCACATCCCTAAAGGGGGATGCCATCAAGGTTTTGCATTAATTGTGTCAACAAATCTGGAAGACCCAGCAGTGGCCACAGGACTGGAAAAGTTCAATCTTCATCCCAGTTCCCAAGAAGGGTAATACCAAGGAATGTGCTAGCCATTGGACAATCACACTCATCTCCCACACTAATAAGGTCATGTTTAAAATCTTGCATGCTAAGCTTCAGCATTACACAAATCAAGAACTTCCAGATGTCCAAGCTGGGTTTAGAAATGTAAGAGGAACTAGAGATCAAATTTCAAATATTTTCTGGATTATAAAAAAAGCAAGGGAATTTCAGAAAAACATCTTATCTCTGTTTCATTGACTACATTAAAGCCTTTGTTTGTGTAGATCATGACAAACTGTGGAAAGCTCTTAGAGAGATGGGAATGCCAAACCATTTTATCTGTCTCCTGAGAAACTTGTATGCAGGTCAAGAAGCAACAGTTAGAACCCTGTATGGAACTACTGATTGATTCAAGGTTGAGAAAGGAGTACGACAGGGCTGTCTGCTGTCACCTTGTTTGTTTAACCTATATGCTGACTACATCATGAGAAACGCCGGGCTGGATGAGTTACAAGCTGGAATCAAGATTCGTAGGAGAAACATCAGCAACCTCAGATATGTGAATGAAGCCACTCTAATGGCAGAAAGTGAAGAGGAACTAAAGAGCCTCTTGATGAAGGTGAAGGAGGAGAATGAAAGAGCTGACTTAAAACTAAATATTGAAAAAACTAATGGCAACTGGCCGCATTATTGCATGGCAAGTAGAAGGGGAAAAAGTGAAAGCAGTGACAGATTTCCTCTTCTTAGGCTCCAAAATCACTGCAGACAGTTACTGCAACCATGAAATCAGAAGACAATTGCTTCATCTACACAGGAAAGTGATGACAAACTTAAGGTGCTGAAAAGTAGAAACATTTCTCTGCCTTCACAGATCCGAGTATAGTCAAGGCTATAGTCTTCCCAGTTTTCAGGTCTGGTTGTGAAGCTGGACCATAAAGAAGGCAGAATACCAAAGAGCTGATGCCTTCCAACTGTGGTGCCGTAGAAGACTCTTGAGTCCCTTGGACAACAAGGAGATCAAGCCAGTCAATCTTAAGGGAGATCAACCGTGAATATTCACTGGAAGGACTGATGCTGAACCTGAAGCTCCATATTTTGGCCAACTGATGTGAACAAATGACTCACTGGAAAAGTACCTGACACTGGGAAAGATCAAGGGCAGAAGGAGAAGAGGGTATCAGAGGATGAGATGGCTGGATGGCATCACTGGTGCAATGAACATCAATTTGGGGAAACTCCAGGAAATGGTGAGGGACAGGGAAGCCTGGCGTACTGCAGTCCATGGAGTCTCAAAGAATTGGACATGACTGGGTGACTAAACACCATCACCAGCAAGGTAAATTTAAACTTATTTAGCCACATGTAGCTGGTGGCTACAGTATTGGGCAGCATAGATATAAATTAATAATTAATAGTCATTATCTTGAACAAAAGTAGATTCTTAGTTAAAAATGAAAAATAATTGATAATCTATAAAGCTCCTGCATTTATGTTTAGATATTTGATGTACTCCTTTTGGTTGCTGTTTGTTGTTAAATTCTTTGGCTTAGATAAATCATCAAAAGTCACCAACTAAACACACACCAACTTACTAATTTTCAAGTATGTATGCTCTATCATTGCTCATTTTCTAAATATAAGAAAGCCACTGCAGTAACACTGAATTTCTTGAGAGAAAAAAAAAATAACTTCTAAGTTTTGCATTTCTACTTTGATAACAGTTATGTTATATATTCAGTACTTTAGATTCACAGCATTGTTTCAAAACCAGAATCTCTGTTCACCTTTCTCTAAAAGTGCCATCAATTGTTTATCTCTTTTTTTTTCCTAAATGAGTGAAGTTCATATGCACATGTTTGTAACTAAATTGTTTCCCACTGCCTATTTCATTTTTGTTGGAGAGGATAGAAATCTTCAGTAAGCTTCTCTATGTCCTCATTCCTTTTTATTCCTTTCCTTTGTTTTTGAAAGACATTCACCTTCATCCATGTTTACTTTTTACCTAGGCATTTTCTATTAATTTAAGCAATACTGATCCCAACTCTTAAATGAAAAAGTTCAAAAATGCTTCCTTTTTCTCCCTTACCAAAGCTATATGGCTATTTTTAATATTATATAGGTGAAATGGATAAACAACCATCTTGTAAATTTTTGACACATGACAAGCATTTATTGCACATTAATGACTATAGGAGTTTGATAAGTTGCCAATAAGATGTACACTTCCTTATATATTTTCTATGACTGCATTTGTCTTTGTTTTAATTTCCTCCTCTGATAATTTGAATTAGGATTTCCTCTGCTCTTTCCTAAGCTACAGAATTTGCCTCTGCATTTCCAACTTCCCAATTTTCCTTTATATATTCAATATATTTAATGATCTTCATTTACTGTAGATTATACATTAAATCTTTTAAAGCCTTTCAGAATCATTCTTTTCTGTGTTTCTTCATTTTTAAACCTTTTCTCATTTAGTCATTAGCCACTTCCAAAATTACTATATTTTCCAAACAACACAGAATTTTTCTCATATTTTTTACTTTCTATGCCCTGATTTTCCTTGTTTGAATCACTTTCCCCCTTTCCCAAATGGAGAAATACTGATTTTACCTTCTTTAAGACCTAAATAAACTGTTATCTCCTCTATGAAAATCTCTTTTCTCCAAAAAACTTTGAAATATAATAATTCCTCTCACTGAACTTATAAGACATATTTGCAATGTCTTACCAAATTATATTACAAATATTTTATGCTTTCATTTTTTTTCCTAGTAGAGTGTGAGTTTTTAGCAACTAGATATTGTTTTTTACTTTTAAATTAATTATTATTGGAATATAGTTATTTTATAATGTTATGTTAGAGGTATTGTTTACTTAATATCTGTACACTCACAAAATTAATGACTTGCCACAATCTATACATGCATGACATATTTTGAAATATGTACATCATTCAAGAAAAAATATTATTAAAATTTGTTATTTAGTTTTGATAATGATAAAAGGTCTCTATTAAATTGCTTTCAAAACAGATTTCTTACCCTCTACATTAAAAATTAAAACTGTAATAACTAAATATTAAGATACTTGCTTAATAATTAAACTTTAATTAAATTTATAATGTTATTTTGAATATTTTAAGATATGAAATAATTTTTATTTTTTATTTTGACTTTTCAGACATTCTTTTAAGCATTTAATTTTCTTTGTAGCTAATTCTCTCTAGTATTTTAGAGGATAGATCGCCATCTGGTGGAAATTTTAAATGTTAACTAAATGACTTAAAACAATTTTGTATAGCTTGTTTCTTATTGCTTTTATGAGCATGTTAATAAGGATTCTGGTTGCAGGAGAGAAAATCTATTAAATTAATGAGCTCAAATATAATGTAAAATAAGAACAAATGCATTTTCAAATTAAACAAATGTGTTTCTGCTTGCCTTAAACAATAGTTTGTATCACAGTGAATTTCCTATTGTGAATATTAAAGCTATTTTTCAACAAATAAAAAAATAACCATTGGTGACTTAAATAATAAACCATTATTTGCATTTGCTGGTATTAGTCAAGTTTAAAAATTCTCTAAATTTCTATTATTTTTGTTTTAGTAAGTCTTATAAATAAACATTTCAAAACTGATCATCTTCATTATTTCTGAAGCAATAAACTATCAAGAATAATTCTAGTGGCTGGTAGAGTTTCTTTCTGAGATTCTAGAGTTGCTGATTATATCCTCAGTACAATTATTGACATCACTTGGAAAAGAGTGTATTTTCATCTAACAAGGTTGTTATTCTTGTTGGATGCATTTTATTTCTAAAAAATTAAAATTTAATATCACCATAATGGTATGTTTGCCTAGACATGCTAGGCCTGACAGAGATGATTTATGTTTCTGAAAATATAGCTAAATTACACAGAGCCCTCGAGGAACCTTAAAGTAGAACGTGTTAGGGGAATGTGGGTTACATTGTGAAGTAAGAAATCTCAAGTTACAGTTTCACTGTGTGATCTTAATAATAATAATACAACTATTATTTATATATATCTATATTGTTATTTGTAAGATAATACATATTAATTTTATATCACATATTATTAAATCTTTACAACACTTATATATGAACCATTTTCTCATGTCATCTGGGTTGTATAAATGACAAAAGTTTAGAGACACAAAATATCTTCCTTAAGTTCAAAGAGCTAATATAGCCCTCGCGAGAAAATTCATCTAGATTACCTGAGGTTCTATTTGCCCACTGGAAAAATAATAATCTCTGAATTTTTTTCAATATATTAGTTTCTCATGCAGTTATTCGGGGAAGGCAATGGTACCCCACCCCAGTACTCTTGCCTGGAAAATCCAATGGACGGATTAGCCTGGTGGGCTGCAGTCCATGGGGTCGCTAACAGTCGGACAGACTGAGCGACTTCACTTTCACTTTTCTCTTTCATGCATTGGAGAAGGAAATGGCAACCCACTCCAGTATTCTTGCCTGGAGAATCCCAGAGTATGGGGGAGCCTGGTAGGCTGCCGTCTATGGGGTCATACAGAGTCGGACACGACTGAAGTGACTTAGAGATGTGTATAAGAGACAGACGGATTAGCCTGGTGGGCTGCAGTTCATGGGGTCGCTAACAGTCGGACAGACTGAGCGACTTCACTTTCACTTTTCTCTTTCATGCATTGGAGAAGGAAATGGCAACCCACTCCAGTATTCTTGCCTGGAGAATCCCAGAGTATGGGGGAGCCTGGTGGGCTGCCGTCTATGGGGTCATACAGAGTCGGACACGACTGAAGTGACTTAGCAGCAGTTAATCATAATTACTAGATTTGTTTTATTGTGGGAACAAAGTATTTTTAAATCATGTTTTGCATATTTTTATTATGATTTTATTATGCATACATTATATATCATACATAGATAAATACATATCTATTTATCTTTAAATCGATCTATAGATAGATCTACATATCTGTGTATGATAGATAACTTTTTATATAATTATAATGTAAAGAACAGTCCAGAAAAATACAAATGCATAGTTCAAATAAATTAAAGCAGCAAGCCATAGCAATTTTTATGGTTAGCACTGCAGAAGTTCTCCTATTCATCTATGATTATATTAGTCATCTGCAACTGACTTGGATATAAGCTTTATGTCAAAATTAATGATAATATTATCTTTAAATTTCTTTAAAATTATACTACCTATGTAGCCATACCTAAATATAATTTAGTTTTGCCAAGTTTTCTTATTTATTACCACTATACATTATTTGATGCCTTGTTTGTTTTAGTCAATAATGTTTGTGAAAGTTATCTCTTATTGTATACATATTAAGTTTATTTTCATTGTTCTATGGTAATTAATCATATTAATATGAAATAACCTAATTATTTATCAGATTATTGATGGATTTAGACTTTTTTCCCCAACATATTTCTTAGGTGAATTATCAAACAATGCAGTGAGATTTCTGTGTCATAAATTATGCACATCTTTAATATTATGCTGCAACTTCAATCTAATTTTCAAAATGATTGTACCAATTTATTCTCCCATCCACACTGTGAATTTTTTTTTTTAGTTTTTATTTTTGCTACTTAATGGCAAACATTTGCACTTTTCATTAACATGGTGAAACTCTTTTCCATGGAATTATAATCTATTTATGTATTGTTCACTTTTATGCTTATTTTTCTATTATACCACCTATTTTTTTATCCTTTTGAAGAGATTCTTAATGCATTTGAATTAAAATTATTTCCTGATAAAAAGGATGCTATAGGGAAAATAAAACCTAACACAGAGTCAGGTAGATAAGAAGCAAAGAGCAGGTAATGGAGATTGGAATAATGGTAACTCATTGTAAGATGATCACTATGCCAGGGACAAAATATTAGTTACAACCCACCCTAACCAAAAAAAAAAAAAATGCTATTTCAAGAAGTAGCCGTGAAGGAATGGATTGAAAACAAGCTCTATTCTAATTCTGTTTACCCAATAACACATGTGTAGCTGAATTAATATCTTCTTGTAACGCCTTTCTTAATGCAGTAATACCTTGAAGGATGCTGCACTTACCAAAGAATTTTTGGAAGAGATTAGCTCAGAAACAAATGTGCCATCAGATAATTGGAAATGAAATAGAATGGAGCAGAGTTCTGAGACGTAAGAGGTTTTCAACCATAAAAAATTTAAAAATATTATTAAGAAAGATTCTGATATCCAGGGATGATTACACACAACTTTCCTATAAGGATAGAATCGAGGATATTAACAATCATCCTATAGTGAATGTTTACTGGCATTTAAACCCAAGAAGAATAGAACAAATATCTTGCAATATTTATAAGAAAAGTCAACTTCTGTTAAAACTAGGAATCTGAATACACAATGCTTATGTATTTCTATATTTATAACAACCACTGAGCCTAATGATCTACATGCAAGAAGCAGATTACTAAAACTTATCAGCTCCTAAGGAGTCCACATGGTCCACTTCAGATGTGACATAGACATACTGGACATAGACACCAACAAAGTTCAGAGACAGGAACAGAGATCACAGTGGGGTTAAAATCCACTCAGAGAGAAGATTTGGGCCTCAAACAAAGAAAATACCCCAAGCACTTCATAGGATAGGGTAACTTTGTCACTGGCATGACACTAGCAACTCAGTGGCATGACAGACTTTCTGTGGACCACAAACACTTCTGTTCTCCTGTTATCAAATTTCCAAATGGGAGCTATTTTTTTTTTCTGTTTTATTGTCCCAATTCCTCTGATTCTTGTCTGTATGGGGAGATAATGTTTCTTTTTTGTTTGTTTTGTTAATGGGTCTTCGAGTCCCAATGGGCCTCCATAATTAGATGAAACATTTAGGTCATGTCATTTGGGAAGAGAATTATTGGTTTTTGCCTGATGAGGAGGAGCAAGCTGAATCTATGGTTAATAGACAAGCTGACGGTGACAAATTTTAGTGTTTCAACCAAATCTTTCCTTTTTTTTTTAGTGCCATCAGATAATTGGAAATGAAATAGAATGGAGCAGAGTTCTGAGACGTAAGAGGTTTTCAACCATAAAAAATTTAAAAATATTATTAAGAAAGATTCTGATATCCAGGGATGATTACACACAACTTTCCTATAAGGATAGAATCGAGGATATTAACAATCATCCTATAGTGAATGTTTACTGGCATTTAAACCCAAGAAGAATAGAACAAATATCTTGCAATATTTATAAGAAAAGTCAACTTCTGTTAAAACTAGGAATCTGAATACACAATGCTTATGTATTTCTATATTTATAACAACCACTGAGCCTAATGATCTACATGCAAGAAGCAGATTACTAAAACTTATCAGCTCCTAAGGAGTCCACATGGTCCACTTCAGATGTGACATAGACATACTGGACATAGACACCAACAAAGTTCAGAGACAGGAACAGAGATCACAGTGGGGTTAAAATCCACTCAGAGAGAAGATTTGGGCCTCAAACAAAGAAAATACCCCAAGCACTTCATAGGATAGGGTAACTTTGTCACTGGCATGACACTAGCAACTCAGTGGCATGACAGACTTTCTGTGGACCACAAACACTTCTGTTCTCCTGTTATCAAATTTCCAAATGGGAGCTATTTTTTTTTTCTGTTTTATTGTCCCAATTCCTCTGATTCTTGTCTGTATGGGGAGATAATGTTTCTTTTTTGTTTGTTTTGTTAATGGGTCTTCGAGTCCAAATGGGCCTCCATAATTAGATGAAACATTTAGGTCATGTCATTTGGGAAGAGAATTATTGGTTTTTGCCTGATGAGGAGGAGCAAGCTGAATCTATGGTTAATAGACAAGCTGACTGTGACAAATTTTAGTGTTTCAACCAAATCTTTCCTTTTTTTTTTGGAAGCACTATTGTAGAATCACATATCCCTACCCTGATTTTTTGAAACATCCTGCATCCATGTAACGTGTTTCAGTTCAGTTCAGTCGCTCAGTCATGTCCGACTCTCTGCGACCCCATGAACCCCAGCATGCCAGCCCTCCCTGTCCATCAACAACTCCCAGAGTCCACTCAAACCCGTGTCCATTGTGTCGGTGATGCCATCCAACCATCTCATCCTCTGTCGTCCCCTTCTCCTCCTGCCCTCAATCTTTCCCAGCATCAGGGTTTTTAGAAATGAGTCAGCTCTTCACATCAGGTGCCCAAAGTGTTGGAGTTTCAGCTTTAGCATAATTTCTTCCAAAGAACACCCAGGGCTGATCTCCTTTAGGATGGACTGGTTGGATATCCTTGCAGTGCAAGGGACTCTCAAGAGTCTTCTCCAACACCACAGTTCAGAAGCATCACTGCTTCAGCATTTAGTTTTATTTACAGTCCAACTCTCACATCCATACATGACTACTAGAAAAACCATAGCCTTGACTAGAAGGATATTTGTTGACAAAGAATTGTCTCTGCTTTTTAATATGCTGTCTAGAATGGTCATAACTTTCCTTCCAAGGAGTAAGTGTCTTTTAATTTCATAGTTGCAATCACCATCTGCAGTGACTTTGGAGCCCCTCAAAATAAAGTCAGCCACTGTTTCCACTGTTTCCGCATCTACTTGCCATAAAGTGATGGGACCTATTGACATGATCTTAGTTTTCTGAATGTTGAGCTTTAAGCCAACTTTTTCACTCTCCTCTTTCACTTTCATCAAGAGGCTCTTTAGTTCTTCTTCACTTTCTGTCATAAGGATGGTGTCATCTACATATCAGAGGTTATTGATAATTCTCCTGATGATCTTGATTCCAGCTTGTGCTTCCTCCAGCCAACCGTTTCTCATGATTCACTCTGCATATAAGTTAAATAAGCTGGGTGACAATATGCAGCCTTGATGTACTCCTTTTCCTATTTGGAAATAATCTTTTGTTCCATGTCCAGTTCTAACTGTTGCTTCCTGACCTGCATACAGGTTTCTCAAGAGGCAGTTCAAGTGGTCTGGTATTCTCATCTCTGTCAGAATTTTCCACAGTTTATTGTGATCCACACAGTCAAAGGCTTTGGCATAGTCAAGAAAGCAGAAATAGATGTTTTTCTGGAACTCTCTTGGTTTTTCAATGATGCAGCAGATGTTGGCAATTTGATCACTGGTTACTCTGCCTTTCCTAAAACCAGCTTGAACATCTGGAAGTTCACGGTTCACATATTGCTGAAGCCTGGCTTGGAGAATTTTAAGCATCACTTTATTAACATGTGAGATGAGTGCAATTGTGCAATAGTTTGAGCATGCCTTTCTTTCAGATTGGAATGAAAACTGACCTTTTCCAGTCCTGTGGCCACTGCTGAGTTTTCCAAATTTGCTGGCATATTGAGTGCAGCACTTTCACAGCATCATCTTTCAGGATTTGAAATAGCTCAACTGGAATTCCATCACCTCCACTAGCTTTGTTTGTAGTGATGCTTCCTAAGGCTCATTTGATTTCACCTTCTGGGATGTCTGGCTCTAGGTGAGTGATCACACCATCGTGATTATCTGAGTCGTGAAGATCTTTCCTGTATAGTTCCTCTGTATATTCTTGCCACCTCTTCTTAATATCTTCTGCTTCTTTTAGGTCCATACCATTTCTATCCTTTATTGAGCCCATCTTTGCATGAAATGTTCTCTTGGTATCTCTAATTTTGTTGAAGAGATCTCTAGTCTTTCCCATTCTATTGTTTTCCTCTATTTCTTTACATTGATTGCTGAGGAAGACTTTCTTATCTCCTTGCTATTCTTTGGAACTCTGCATTCAAATGAGTATATCTTTCCTTTTCTCCTCTGTTTTTTGCTTCCCTTATTTTCAGTTATTTGTAAGTCTTCCTCAGACAGTCAGTTTTGCTTTTTTGCATTTCTTTTTCTTGGGGATGATCTTGATTCCTGTCTCCTGTACAATGTCACGAACTTCTGTCCATAGTTCATCAGGCACTCTGTTTATCAGATCTAGGCCCTTAAATCTATTTCTCACCTCCACTGTATAGTCATAAGGGATTTGATTTAGCTCATACCTGAATGGTCTAATGTTTTTCTCCACTTTCTTCAATTACAATTACAGCTAACTTGTTTAGGCCACTGAGTTAGGAGTGAGAGTGAAGTCTGCCATTTAAGAACTAGGCTGTAATTTACAGCATATGTTTCCCACTGCTAAGATGCTCACAGATGTACATGTCCAGAGCAAGCTTTCACCAGCTTACATCCCTAAGTGACTCCAGGAACACATTTGTCTAATCATCCATATCAGATATGAAAGGTGTGTGAAATATAAACTTTAGGAAAGTAAAGTTTTGGAATTGTGTATTGCCACAGAATGAGATGAACTGTTGTGATTGTTGCTATTACAATATGTGGGTTTTTTTGTCAATTTCTATAATACTTGAGCTGCCCTACTAATACTATCTGAATAAAAAGCTCTGTAAACACCAGGTCTCCTTTATCTTATTTCCCATTGCTAGGTATTGCTTCTGTATTTTAAGTCTCTCTATTTTAAATGTTATTGTATATTATATTTTAAAATAGTTAAGGATTGTTAAGATTTATTCATATGCTTGTGTGTGTTCAGTCATGTCAGACTGTTTTGTGACCCCATGGAATGTAGCCTTCCAGGCTTCTTTGTCCATGGTATTTTCCAGGCAAGAATTCTGAAGCAGGTTGCTATTTCCTACTCCAGGGGATCTTCCTGACTCAAGGATCAAAACCTTGTTTCTGTCGTCTCCTGCATTGGCGGGTGGATTTTTTTACTACTAGTGCCTCCTGGGAAGCCTGAAGATTTACTCATATATGTATTACTTGTATCACTCTTTAATCCTCACAATTAATATTGTACTTCAGCATTTCCATCTGGAATTTGTTTCCTCCTGCCTGAAGTATAGGTTTAAAGAGTAATAGATTTTGATGTAGAAGTGGTACATATTGCTTACCTAGACATTATTTACCTAATGTAAAATTATGGCTACAGTAGATTTCTTAATACATTCGTGGTGCTTTTATCAAACATCAGACAGATTTGAATTTGTCACTGAAAAGAAAATGTGTCAATGTCTTTTGTCTTGTCTCCAATAAACAAATAATTTATTAGCTTAATTATTCTTTGTAAAAGTTATTTTAGAGAAAGACTGACACAAATGAAAGGAAAGATTTGAAAGGATTAGAGAATAATTTTTACTTTCACAAGGGATGTGAGACTACTCTGAATTGAGGATGAAGATACAAAGTTCATTCTGAAGGAGAAACCAAGCATTTTGAGAAAATATTTTTATTTATGAATTAAAGCAGGCTGATTCTAGATCAAAAATTTTAAGTGTTCTTTCTTTTGACTTATATCCCAAATAATGGCTTGGAAGAGGTTCTCCAGGTCTACATAATTGCCATGTAGTGCTGTGCTTAGTCGCTCAGTTGTGTCCAACTCTGCGCAACCCCATGGCTGTAGCCCACCAGACTCCTCTGTCCATGGAGATTCTCTAGGCAAGAATAATGAAGTGGGTTGCCATGTCCTCCTCCAGGGGATCTGAGGAAATAAATGAAGTTGCAGCTTAATGATCTTTTTCCTCCAATAGGATCAACTATGATGTGGTTTAACTGTGTGCTCAATATTAACAACATATCTACTGATAGTTATAAGTCAACATTTTTACTCCTTCTATATTTTATTTCAGCGGAAAGGAATATAATCTGGTTTGTATTCTCAGGATCAGTCCTGAGTCTTTTTTTTTTTTCCCCTAACATTATTTTTAAACTTTCCAAGTATTTCAAAGTCCATCACCTTTACATCACAGTCTGAAATAATTTTGTCTGTTTAACTGATTAAGTGAAGTGAAGTGAAGTCGTTCAGTCATGTCCAACTCTTTGCGACCCATGGACTGTAGCCCACCAAGCTCCTCCATCCATGGGAATCTCCAGGCAAGAATACTGGAGTGGGTTGCCATTTCCTTCTCCAGGGGATCTTCCTGACCCAGGGATCGAACCCAGGTCTCCCGCATTGTAGGCAGACGCTTTAACCTCTGCGCCACCAGGGAAGCCCCACTAACTGATTAAAGAGTCATATTGTATAACAGTGTTAAAACATTGAACCATTATATTAATATATCACCTATTGTACATAAGGGAAATAAAAATTAGTTACTGTAGATTTCCAACATTTGACTGTTTTTCAGTAGAGAAATTCAAATTCATGTATAAGAATGGATTGCATTTTCCTTTTTTTGTAAGGAACAAAACATATTAAGCCAAAAAAGTAGTAAATGGGTTCTTTATTTATGTTCATGTAAACATAATTTTAATATCCTAGACTTAATTGGAAATGAATAACTTCAACACAATGAGTAGCTAAACTGCTCAGCATAATTATGTGAAACTCTGTGATATTAGATTTTTCAGATTATTCTAAATTTGATCAAAGTTGAGGTTATAAGCAGAAGTGGGGAAAAAATGTTGTTGTTGTTGTTGTTTTTAATCCAGCAATTATCATTGAAAACGCTGCAATGTAATAAAACTATTGGGAGAAATAGATTGGCAGTTACCACAAGGTGGCAGGAAAAAAAGAGGCAGAGGTGGTCAAGTAAGTAAAACCATTCAATTCTTGAAAAATACCTTCAATCTGTTGACTAAAAATATTTAGTAAAATTTCTTTAAAAATATAGTCTTGATAAATTTTTGAGCGTTAAAATTTACACATATCCATGATTGATTAAAATTGACATATATTATCACAGTAGAGGGAGAAGCGAGTTAGTAGACAGCCAAGTGACATTTTCAGAAACATAAAAATTATTTAGGTGTTGATATAAATATTGAGAGAGTACACAAAATTAAAAGTCAGACTGTTGACTTAGGGAGTTGCAGACTGCTCTTTGAAGGGCAGAGCATGCAAATTTAGAAATGCTTTCCTATATACATTTAGTTCTCTGTATCCATGGGTTCCACATCCTCAGACTTACCCTACCTCAGATCACAAATACTTTAAAAATTCCAGAAAGTTCCAAAAAGCAAAATTGAGTTTGCCATGTTCTGTCAACTATTTACATAGCATTTACATTTTATTTACAACTATTTACATAGAATTTACATTTTATTAGTTACTATAAGTGATCTCAAGATGATTTAAATTGTGCTGAAGGACATGAATAGGTTATATGTAAATACTATGCCTTTTTATATAAGAGACCTTAGTGACTGCAGATTTGATATTCCCTAGAAGAGGATTTTGGGAGAGGACTGTAATGAGTGATCTATTTCCAAATGTTAATACTATGATCAGTTTAAATCACCTTAACCAAAATACAACTGTGCTGTTTTCCTAGATAGGCTTTCTGCATTTTTTCTACCTCTAAATCAGTTGAATTTTTACACAGAGCCATAGAGTTCCTAAAATTTTCCCAGATTATGTCTCTTCTAAAATCATTAACCAGATTTTGTAAGTCACTAATTGACTTATGTTGACTTTTTTGAAGAATTGTGGAGGGAGAGCGGGAAGCGCTGTCACTCTGACATATTTTCATTCCCTCAAAACCACCAGGCCCTTTCTCTTTACTTCAGGACCTCTATGCATGCTCTTCATTTTGCCAGAGACACTTTGAATTCATAGTCCAGTTCAAATGCTACTTTCTCTATGTCAAAAATGCATCCTCAGTGTATTTCCACAGCAATGTTTACTTCTCCTTTAAATAAAATGTCAGAATTGTGTTATACTTATCTAGATAAGTTTGCATATCATCAGTCTCCCTGATTAGACTGTACAGTCATAAAGGTAGGGCCATTCCTGGCTTGTTCACACTAACACCTGGGAGAATGTTTTGTGGGTCATTCACTTAAAACTCATACTTCATTGAGTGAATAAATTCATAGATCATTAAACAAAATCATGAATGCATGACACTGAGATAAATATTGAACTTTTTCACATGATATTTGTGAAAAAAGTGTTAATAATATTAATGGTAAAACATGCAACATTCATTGCACAATCCTTAAGAATCAATCTTCTGATAACTTTGCATATTTAAAAAAATTGAATTCATGATCAACATTGTAGCTCAGTTCTCTGAATTTCAATACATATTTTCACCATTTTTGTTCTAATTATTTCTTTATTTTCCTCTCAAACATATATGTCATTACAGTACTTAACTGATTTTCTGAAGTATATCATCTATCACATGTTCATAAACACAGTGTGTTAAAACACCATTTTCTGTCACACAAAAGAGTATAATAAATATTTCTTTAGTTAATATCTACATCCTAGTACTTGTTATAACATTGTAAAGGCAGTGGGTGCTCAATAAACATTATGAATTTTGTTTAGTCCCTCCTTAAGTTGTGTCCAAGACTCTTTTGCAACCCCATGGACTATACTTCACTAGGCTCCTCTGTTCATGGGATTTCCCAGGCAAGAATACTGGAGTAGGTTGTCATTTCCTTCTCCAGGGGATCTTTCTGGCCCAGGGATCAAACCCATGTCTCCTGCATTATCAGATGGATTCTTACCACTGTGAAAATGATGAGGTAATATGCCTTGCTAAAATGATTCAAATTCAATCAGAGTGGCTTAACAACCTTAGCAATTGTGTCTTTGAAAATTTAAATAGGAATCTCTTTTTTTAAAAAAAAAGTATAAGTGATTTAAAAAAACTTCCGTTATCTTAGTGTAAACACTATTCATTTGTAGGTAATTTAATTTGATATTTGATATTAGAAATAAAAGAAAGTGACTACTGAACAAAAATTTTAACTAGATTATTATAGTTAAAAATCTTGGTATATAAAAGCACAGGTGATGTGGAGAAAAGGAATGATATGCCCATTTGAATGCAGAGCTCCAAAGAATAGTAAGGACAGATAAGAAAGCCTTCCTCACCAATCAATGCAAAGAACTAGAAAAAAACAATAGAATGGGAAAGACCAGAGATCTCTTCAAGAAAATTAGAGATACCAAGGGAACATTTAATGCAAAGATGGGCTCAATAAAGGACAGAAATGGTATGGACCTAACAGAAGCAAGAGATATTAAGAAGAGGTGGCAAGAAAACACAGAAGAACTGTACAGAAAAGATCTTCACGACCAAGATAATCATGATGGTGTGATCACTCACCTAGAGCCAGACATCCTGGAATGTGAAGTCAAGTGGGCCTTAGGGAGCATCACTACAAACAATGCAGGTGGAGGTGATGGAATTCCAGTTGAGCTATTTCATGTCCTGAAAGATGAGGCCTTCAAAGTGCTGCACTTAATATCCCAGCAAATTTGGAGAACTCAGCAGTGGCCATAGGAGTAGAAAAGTTCAGTTTTCATTCCAATCCCAAAGAAAGACAATGCCAAAGAATGCTCTCTACCGCATAATTATACTCATCTCACACACCAGTAAAGTGAGGCTTAAAATTCTGCAACTCAAGCTTCAGCAATATGTGAATTGTGAACTTCCAGATGTTCAAGGTGGATTCAGAAAAGGCAGAGGAACCAGAAATCAAATTGCCAACATAAGCTGGATCATCAAAAATGAAAGAGAGTTCCAGAAAAACATCTACTGCTCTATTGACTATGCCAAAGCCTTTGACTGTGTGGATCACAATACACTGTGGAAAATTATGAAAGAGATGGGAATACCAGACCACCTGACCTGTCTCTTGAGTAACCTATATGCAGGTCAAGAACCAACAGTTAGAACTGGACATGGAACAGACTGGTTCCAAATAAGAAAAGGAGTACATCAAGGCTTCATATTGTCAACCTGCTTATTTAACTTATATACAGAGTACATCATGAGAAACGCTGGGCTGGGAGAAGCACAAGATGAAATCAATATTGCTTGGAGAAATAGCAATAACCTCAGATAAGCAGATGACACCACCCTTATGGCAGAAAGTGTAGGAAAACTAAGGAGCCTCTTGATGAAAGTGAAAATGGAGAGTGAAAAAGTTGGCTTAATGCTCAACATTTGGAAAACTAAGATCATGGCATCTGGTCCCAGCACTTCATGGCAAATATATGGGGAAACAGTGGAAACAGTGTCAGACTTTATTTTTGGGGGCTCCAAAATCACTGCAGATGGTGATTGCAGCCTTGAAATTAAAAGACACTTACTCCTTGCACAGGCGCAGTGGCTGCTATGGAACAGAGGCACAGTGGCTGCTATGGTGCACAGGTGTGGCAGAAAGGACCTACCCCAGGTCCAAGGTAAGGAGCAGTGGCTGCACTTTGCCAGAGCAGCCATGAAGAGACACCCACATCCAAGGTATCTCAAGAGAAACCCAAGAAAGATGGTAGGCACTGAGAGAAGGCTACAGAGGGAAGACAGACTGAAACAACAATACAGACAACAGGCCAATCTGATCAAATAGACCAGAGCCTTGTCTAATTCAATGAAACTAAGCCATGCTGTGTGGGGCCACCCAAGATGGATGGGTCATGGTGGAGAGGTCTGACAGAATGTGGTCCACTGGTGAAGGCAATGGCAAACCACATCAGTATTTTTGCCTTGAGAACCCCATGAACAGTATGAAAAGGCAAAAAGATAGGACACTGAAAGATGAACTCCTCAGGTTGGTAGTTGCCCAATATGCTATTGGAGATTAGTGGAGAAAAAACTCCAAAAAGAATGAAGGGATGGAGTCAAAGCAAAAACAACACCAAGTTGTGGATGGGACTGGTGATAGAACCAAGGTTCAATGCTATAAAAAGCAATATTGCATAAGAATCTAGAATGTTAAGTTCACGAATCAAGGCAAATTGGAAGTGGTCAAACAGAAGATGGCAAGAGTAAACATTGACATTCTAGGAATCAGCAAACTAAGATGGACTGGAATGGGTGAATTTAAATCAGATGACCATTATATCTACTACGTGGGCAGGAATCCTTTAGAAGAAATGGGGTATCCATCATAGTCAACAAAAGAGTCCGAAATGCAGTATTTGGATGCGATCTCAAAAACAACAGAATGATCTCTGTTCGTGTCCAAGGAAAACTATTCAATATCACAGTAATCCAAGTCTATTCTCCAACCAGTAATGCTGAAGAAGCTGAAGTTGAACAGTTTTATGAAGACCAACAAAACCTTCTCGAACTAACACCCCCAAAAGATGTACCTTTCATTATAGGGGCCTGGAATGCAAAAGTAGGAAGTCAAGATAGACCTGGACTAGCGGGCAAGTTTGGCCTTGGAGTATAGAATGAAGCAGTGCAAAGACTAACAGAGTTCTGCCAAGGGAATGCACTGGTCATAGCAAACAACCTCTTTACAAAACACAAGAAAAGACTCTACACATGGACATCACCAGATGGTCAACACCAAAATCAGACTGATTATATTCTTTGCAGCCAAATATAGAGAAGCTCTATACAGTCAGGAAAAACAAGACCAGGAGCTGACTGTGGCTCAGATCATGAACTCCTTATTGTCAAATTCAGACTGAAATGGAAGAAAGTGGAGAAAACCACTAGACCATTCAGATATGCACTAAATCAAATCCCAGTTGAAGTGAGAAATAGATTTAAGGAACTAGATCTCATAGACAGAGTGCCTGATGAACTATGGACGGAGGTTCATGATATTGTACAGGAGACAGGGATCAAGACAATTCTCAAGAAAACAGAAATGCAAAAAAGCAAAATGGCTGTCTGAGGAGGCCTTACAAATAGCTGTGAAAATAAGGGAAACAAAAAGCAAAGGAGAAAATGAAAGATAACCCATTTGAATGCAGAGTTCCAAAGAATAGAAAGGAGATAAGAAAGCATTCCTCAGCAATCAATGAAAACAAATAGAGGAAAGCAATAGAATGGGAAAGACTAAAGATCTCTTCAAGAAAATTAGAGATACCAAGGGAACATTTCATTCAAAAATGGGCTCAATAAAGGACAGAAGTGGTATGGACTTAACAGAAGCAAAAGATATTAAAAAGAGGTGGCAAGAATAAACAGAAGAACTGTACATATAAATATCTTCATGACCAAGATAATCACGATGGTGTGATAACTCACCTAGAGCCAGACATCCTGGAATGTGAAGTCAAGTGGGCCTTAGGGAGAATCACTACAAACAAAGCTAGTGGAGGTGATGAAATTCCAGTTGAGCTATTTCAAATCCTGAGTGCCTGATGAACTATGGACGGAGGTTCATGATATTGTACAGGAGACAGGGATCAAGACAATTCTCAAGAAAACAGAAATGCAAAAAAGCAAAATGGCTGTCTGAGGAGGCCTTACAAATAGCTGTGAAAATAAGGGAAACAAAAAGCAAAGGAGAAAATGAAAGATAACCCATTTGAATGCAGAGTTCCAAAGAATAGAAAGGAGATAAGAAAGCATTCCTCAGCAATCAATGAAAACAAATAGAGGAAAGCAATAGAATGGGAAAGACTAAAGATCTCTTCAAGAAAATTAGAGATACCAAGGGAACATTTCATTCAAAAATGGGCTCAATAAAGGACAGAAGTGGTATGGACTTAACAGAAGCAAAAGATATTAAAAAGAGGTGGCAAGAATAAACAGAAGAACTGTACATATAAATATCTTCATGACCAAGATAATCACGATGGTGTGATAACTCACCTAGAGCCAGACATCCTGGAATGTGAAGTCAAGTGGGCCTTAGGGAGAATCACTACAAACAAAGCTAGTGGAGGTGATGAAATTCCAGTTGAGCTATTTCAAATCCTGCAAGATGATGCTGTGAAAGTGATGCACTCACTATGCCAGCAAATTTGGAGAAATCAGCAGTGGTGACAGGACTGGAAAAGGTCAGTTTTCATTTCAATCCCAAAGAAAGGCAATACCAAAGAATGCTCGGACTACCACACAATTGCACTCATCTCACACATTAGTAAA
Source organism: Oreotragus oreotragus (assembly GCA_006410675.1). NCBI lineage: Eukaryota > Metazoa > Chordata > Mammalia > Artiodactyla > Bovidae > Oreotragus > Oreotragus oreotragus. Next base: position 259,832 of record SJYX01012534.1, on the reverse strand, counting down.
GTAACGCTCAAAATTCTCCAAGCCATGCTTCAGCAATACGTGAACCGTGAACTTCCAGATGTTCTACCTGGCTTTAGAAAAGGCAGAGGAACCAGGGATCAAATTGCCAACATAAGCTGGATCATCAAAAAAGCAAGAGAGTTCCAGAAAAACATCTATTTCTGCTTTATTGACTATGCCAAAGCCTTTGACTGTATGGATCACAATAAACTATGGAAAATTCTGAAAGAGATGGAACTACCAGACCACCTGACCTGCCTCTTGAGAAACCTGTATGCAGGTCAGGAAGCAACAGTTAGAACTGGACATGGAACAACAGACTGGTTCCCAAGTGGAAAAGGAGTATGTCAAGGCTGTATATTGTTACCCTGCTTATTTAACTTATATGCAGATTACATCATGAGAAATGTTTGGCTGGAGGAAGCATAAGCTGGAATCAAGATTGCTGGGAGAAGTATCAATAACCTCAGATATGTAGATGACACCATCCTTATGGCAAATAGTGAAGAAGAACTAAAGAGCCTCTTGTTGAATGTGAAAGAGGAAAGTAAAAATGTTGGCTTAAAGCTCAACATTCAGAAAACTAAGATGATGCCATCTGGTCCCATCACTTCATGGCAAATAAATGGGTAAACAGTGGAAACTGTGTCAAAATTTATTTTGGGGGGCTCCAAAATCACTGCAGATGGTGATTTCAGCCGTGAAATTAAAAGATGCTTACTCCTTGGAAGGAAAGTTATGACCAACCTAGACAGCATATTCAAAAGCAGAGACATTACTTTGCCAACAAAGTTTCATCTAGTCAAGGCTATGGTTTTTCCAGTGGTCATGTATGGATGTGAGAGTTGGACTGTGAAGCAAGCTGAGTGCCAAAGAATTGATGCTTCTGAACTGTAGTGTTGGAAAAAACTCTTGAGAGTCCCTTGGACTGCAGGGAGATCCAACCAGTCCATCCTAAAGGAGATCAGTCCTGGATGTTCATTGGTAGAACTGATGTTGAAGCTGAAAAGCCAATACTTTGGCCACCTGATGCAAAGATATGAAAAGACTCTGGTGCTGGAAAAACAGGGCAGGAGGAGAAGGGGATGACAGAGGATAAGATGGATGTATGGAATCATCGACCTAATGGATATGGGTTTGTGCGGACTCTGGGAATTGTTGATGGACCTGGAGGCCTGATGTGCTGTGGTTCATGGGGTTGCAAAGGGTCTGACATGACTGAGCTACTGAACTGAACTGAATCCTTGGAAGGAAAGTTATGACCAACCTAGACAGAATATTAAAAAGCAGAGCCATTGCTTTGTCAACAAAGGTCTGTCTAGTCAAAGCTATGATTTTTCCAGTAGTCATGTATGGATGTGAGAGTTGGACTATATAGAAAGCTGAGGCCAAAGAACTGATGCTTTTGAACTGTGATGTTGGAAAAGATTCTTGAGAGTCCCTTGGACTGCAATCCAACAAGTCCATCCTAAAGAAGATCANTCTAGTCAAAGCTATGATTTTTCCAGTAGTCATGTATGGATGTGAGAGTTGGACTATATAGAAAGCTGAGGCCAAAGAACTGATGCTTTTGAACTGTGATGTTGGAAAAGATTCTTGAGAGTCCCTTGGACTGCAATCCAACAAGTCCATCCTAAAGAAGATCAATCCAGCATATTCATTAGAAGGACTGATGTTGAATCTGAAACTCCAATACTTTGGCCACCTGATGCGAAGTGCTGACTCATTAGAAAAGACCTGATGCTGGGAAGGATTGAGGGAAAGAGGAGAAGGGGATGACAGAGGATGAAATAGTTGGATGGCATCACCTACTAAATGGACGTGAGTTTGGGTAAACTCTGGGGGGTGGTGATGAACAGGGAGGCCTGGTGTGCTGCAGTCCATAGCGTCACAAAGAGTCGGACACAACCGAGTGACTGAAGTGAACTGGTGTGGAGAAAGATTCCATTTCCATGCATTTGGAAATCCTTTTACCAAACCACAAAGCCAGAATAAAGTGACATTTTGGAAAGATTTACAAAAATATGCATAGTCTGGAAAATCCATGTTCTAAGGAGATTCTCTGAAGGAAGAACTGAAAAGTAGAGTGAAGGGTTGGGGAACTATCTCTCAGTTTTATGTGTCAGGCAATCTATGAGAAATTAATGGATAACAAACTGATTTTACAGCAAGTGAAATTTCTGTATGAGTATATAATGTTTTCATGAAGGAGCACTGGTATATAAAGTGTGAAGACCTTCAATACTCCAGCTGCTCTCTTGTGATAGAATGCATAATATAATTCAAAATCCATTGTTTCCTGACTTAGTTAAATAGTAATATTCAGATCAAAGTAACAGGCCGCGTTCTTGGAAATACGAGCTAAGTTATGACTCAGTAAATAGCTTAGGTGATTATGCTCTTTGTTGCATGAATGTAGTCATAAAAATTCAACTTTAAATATAATTATGATAAAAAATCATTTTGTTAATGTACTTTAGTTGATTGTTTAATGAATTTCATTCATTTTAGGCCAAAATACATGCTAAGCATAGAAATGTCCTCTAGCTACAGCGTGACTGTTTTTATGACTGAAATAACCCAGACACCAACCATTGAAAGACTGAAAAATTTATTGATATAATTATGGTCAGAATTAAAATAGGTAGTCCTATAGTATGTACATTTGGATGCATTTTGAAGAATTATCCAAAGTGACTACTTTTGAAGGAAACAGTGGGCCTCTGGGCTGGAAACCTGATATTTATCGAGTAGAGTAAAATTCAAGCTTTGTTCTCACCCAGACTCTTCAAGGACAAAGCTAGTGGCAAAAATGACTGAGCTCTGCTACAGCAAAGAGATAAGGTGCCCACGCCTGAGGTCAAGGAAGACTTCCCTGTATGCATATGAGCTAAAAGGTTTCTTTGGGATCAAAAAGGGAAGGGGTCCCATCCCATAATAAGGGTGGACATGGAACAATTGGCCTGTGCAGTGGGGTTTGTCTTAGCAAAAACTTGCACACGCATCTTGGGAAGGGCCTGTGGATCAGTCATATATGAACAAAGAAACAAAATAATTGGTCAAATGTAAACAAAGACCCGGAAGGACTAACCTATAAAACTGATGTAAATCACCTTGTTACTGTTCTCCTCCTCACTCAGGATGCCCACACTCCTCCTCAGGTGTGTGTCTCTGTGTAGATTCTAACTTATAAGATTCTTCCTCTCCAGATAGGAGGCCCAAACCCTCTCTCTCTGGGTGTGCATCTCTGCCGTGCTTCTGAGTTGGATAAACAAACTGTTTTCCTGTGTGCTGTCCCATTTGTTGTGCTGTATTTCTAAGAATAATCTTTACACCTGTTTTTACAGGTTTTGCCTCCTTGAAATATTCTTTCCAACAGATCCAAGAGCCAGGGTCACTTTTCTCCTAGCCGCTAGCCTTTGGCCTGGTGGGTGGCTAAAACTTCTAGTTTTCATCCAGGTTCATTTCAGTTCAGTTCAGTCGCTCAGTCATGTCCAACTCTTTACGACCCCATGGACTGAAGTACGTCAGGCTTCCCTGTCCATCACCAACTCCCGGAGCTTATTCAAACTCATGTCCATTGAGTCGGTGATGCCATTCAACCATCTCATCCTTTTTCACCCACTTCTCTTCCCACCTTCAATCTTTCCCAGGGTCAGAGTCTTTTCAAATGAGTCAGTTCTTCAAATCAGGTCGCCAAAGTATTGGAGTTTCAGCTTCAACATCAGTCCTTCCAAGGAATATTCAGGACTGATTTCCTTTAGGATGGATTGGTTGGATTTCCTTGCAGCCCAAGGGACTCTCAAGAGTCTTCTGCAACGCCACAGTTCAAAAGCATCAATTTTTCAGTGCTCAGCTTTCTTTATAGTCCAACTCTCACATCCATACATGACTACTGAAAAAGCTAGCTTTGGCTAGATGGAGTTTGTTGGCATTTTAATGTCTCTGGTTTTTAATATGCTGTCTAGGTAAGTCATAACTTTTCTTCCTAAGAGCAAGTGTCTTTTAATTTCATGGCTGCAATCACTATCTGCAGTGATTTTGGAGCCCCAGAAAATAAAGTCTCTCACTGTTTCCATTGCTTCCCCATCTGTTAGGCACGAAGTGATCAGATCAGATAATCCCTGGGCAGGGAACTAAGATCTCTCTTCTGGACTGCTTACTGCTCTCCCTCCAAGATCACTTTCACTTTCATATTTCTTTAGATGATCTCATATTAGACTGTTTAGTCTCTAAATTGTGTCTGACTTTTTTGTGTCCCCACAGACTGTAGCCTGCCAGGGTTCTCTCTTCATGGGATTTTTCAGGCAAGAATACTGGAGTGAGATGCCATTTCCTTCTCCAGGGGATCTTCCCAACCCAGGGATTGAAACTGTGTCTCCTGCACTGAAGGTATATTCTTTACCATTGACCCACCAAGGAATCCCCAAAGTCTAACTTTTAAATATTCTTAAAGTTATTACCCTACTGCACAGAAATAAGCTCCAAATATTTACCTATATTATGCAATATTCATCAATAACCTCAGATATGTAGATGACACCACCCTTATGGCAGAAAGTGAAGAGGAACTAATAAGCCTCTTGATGAAAGTGAAAGAGGAGAGTGAAAAAGTTGGCTTAAAGCTCAACATTCAGAAAACGAAGATCGTGGCATTTGGTCCCATCACTTCATGGGAAATAGATGGGGAAACAGTGGAAACAGTGTCAGACTTTATTTTGGGGGGCTCCAAAATCACTGCAGATGGTGATTGTAGTCATGAAATTAAAAGATGACTGAAATGAACTGAACTGATAATTAAATAACCTTTTTGACATACATTTTTACCAATGTGAGGAATGTTAAAACATAATTAAACATTATATTTAATATAATGTAGGTTATTAAACTGCTGTTTATTGTGTACACTGGCAATATTCATGAACAGACTGGCTTAAAAAAGATGACATTTAGAAATGACAGAATTTTGTTTTGTTTTACATTCAAGTATCTGGTTTTAGATTAAACAAAAAAACACTAAAAAATCTATTTGCATCATTGAACATAGCTATTAAAAAGGCCATGCCATTGAGAGCATGGCCAGAATTATATTGAGGCTGTGAGTCTCACATTCAAACTAGGAAGTTTAAAATTCTCTTAGGTTCAAGGGAAGTGTATTTATTTTCTATTGATCCATAATAAATTGCAACAAATATAGTAGCTTATATAATGTTGTAGGTTGGACATTTAGGTGGACTCAGTTGGGTTCTCAGTTAGGGTCTCACAAGACCAAAATCATGATGTAAGCATAGCTGAGCTCTTATCTTGATGCTCTAGAGAAGGATTCCCTTCAAGCTCATTTGGATTTGATATAATTTAGCTATTGTCCCTAAAAGACTGAGGTCCTTATTTGCTGGTTGGCTGTTGGCAGGACATCTCTCCCAGCTCCTAGATACCATTCTCTAGCCCTTGCATGCTGTAAAAGAAAAATTGTATATGATCAGTTAAACATGCAAGGAAGAATTTTCAAGATGATTGCGGTAGGAGAAAAGAGATGGCTTCAACACAGGAAAGATCTTGAATTAATTTCTGCTTTAACAAAAGCAATGAAGATTTTTAAAGACTTTGGTGAGCCAATGGAAAAGTACTGGTTAAGGTTTAGGGAGAAGCTGTTGCTGTTACTGTTCAGTCACTCCATCTGTCCAACTCTTGCAACCCCATGGACTGTAGCCCACCAGGCTCCTCTATCCATGGGGTTTCCCAGGCAAAAATGCTGGGGTGAGTTGCCATTTCCTCCCCTAGGGAACCTCCCGAGTCTCCTACACTGCCAGGAGAATTCTTTACCATTGAGACACCAGGGAAATCCAGTGGGAGGAGTAGTCTGCAATTGCTGCTTATTCAAATCAGGCTCCCACCTCCCACAGAAACTGGGAGGTAGAGGTGCTTATCTTCCTTTTTTTTTTCTTTTTCTGATATCTGCTTCAGTTCAGTTCAGTTCAGTTGCTCAGTCATGTCCGACTCTTTGCAACACCATGAATTGCAGCATGCCAGACCTCCCTGTCCATCACCAACTCCTGGAGTTCACTCAAACTCACGTCCATCGAGTCAGTGATGCCATCCAGCCATCTCATCCTCTGTCGTCCCCTTCTCTTCCTGCCTCCAATCCCTCCCAGGATCAGAGTCTTTTCCAATGAGTCAGCTCTTCACATGAGGTGGCCAAAGTACTGGAGTTTCAGCTTTAGCATCGTTCCCTCCAAAGAAATCCAAGGGCAGATCTCCTTCAGAATGGACTCCTTGCATTAGATAATTACATTTAGAAGGTATGACTGGTAAGTCCTTGAGGAAAGCATTTCTGAGTTGTGGAACACTTATATCTCAAAAAGGGCAGAGGAAGAATCTGTAATTACAAGTTTTCTAAAATTAGTGCTCTTATTTTAAAGGTCAGGGACCTATAGATTAAAAAGAAAAAAAAAACTCTCTAAAGTTTAGTCAAATTGAAGGAAACATTGTTAATATTATCTAGGTCAATGTGAACCCTCTCCTCTATCTTCAAAGCCATCAGTGTTGTCTTGAACCATTCTTATGCTCTATGATTTAACTTTCTGCCACTCTCTAGAGAAAACTTTCTGCTTATACAGGACTCATATGATTCAATTAATTCCACCCAGATAATCTCTCTGACTTAGTGGACATGAATTTGAGCAAACTCTGGGAGACAGTGAAGGACAGGGAAGCCTGGCATAGTGCAGAAAAGCTTGCACAGGAAATAAGACCCAACCCAGCCAAAAATAAATAATCAATAAGGATACACTGTACATCACAGGCATGTACATATAGCCATTATTTTGTATTAATTCTATATAACATATACTTTATAAAAATATTGAACCTTAGGTTATATACCTGGAACTAATATAGTATTGTATATCAATTAGACTTCAATTAAAAAAAATAGAAATAAAAGACATTATATATTTACCATGCACAATTCACTTGTGTGAATTGCTCTGGGTATAGAAATGTATGGATTTTTGCAGGTTGGGAGGGATGATGAGAGTAAGCTAACAACTGCAGTATAATGAAANTACCTGGAACTAATATAGTATTGTATATCAATTAGACTTCAATTAAAAAAATAGAAATAAAAGACATTATATATTTACCATGCACAATTCACTGTGTGAATTGCTCTGGGTATAGAAATGCATGGATTTTTGCAGGTTGGGAGGGATGATGAGAGTAAGCTAACAACTGCAGTATAATGAAACAAATTTTCCAAAAACACTACCTTCCAAATGATACGGGACACAGTAGGAGAGTGCTAGGCCAAACCTCCAAGAGGGAGGAAAAATCTGTTGATTAGAATGGCAAGCAAATCTTAATCTGATGGTTAATCAGTTATAAAAAAAATAAAAGATACTGGGAGGCCAATAAATAGAATTTTCTGAGACTGATATTAATGTAGTGTAATTGAATTATGTAAGTAGAGATGGGCTTCTCAAGTGGTTTAGTGGTAAAGCATCTACCTGCCAATGCAGGAGATGCAGGTTCGATCTTTGGACTGGGAAGATCCCCTGAAGAAGGAAATGGAAACCCATTCCAGTATTCTTGTCTGGGAAATTTCATAGACAGAGGACCCGGGTGGGCTACAGTCCATGGAGTCGCAAAGAGTCAGATACAACGTAACAACGGAACAACAATAACCTCTGTCTGCGTCACAATTCTCCATAATCACAGGGATGATGGTGATCATATTCACAGATTCCATCCACAATCAATGAGGTTATAACTTATACAAGGGTGACAGTTATTAAAATCATTTCTAAAATTTTGCCTACTACATAAGCTGTGCATTTCTCCTTACATTGTAATTTCTAGAAAGCATGTTTAATTACTATTCAGGGCTGCACACTTTGAAGAAAGTGAAAGAAGTGCTCCACTGTACATAATTTAGTTGTTTCTTTATGATTCAGGAAGTATGGTGGCCTATGTGTGCACGTCCATGATAATCATAAGGATGTCCTGACTAGTTTCTTTTTCATCTCCCCTTTCTATCTACTTGTTTTCAGAAACACACACTCCTTACGTGAGTAGGTGAAGAAATGTTTATCCTGAGTTCCAAATTATGCTACTCCAAGCCCAACTTCTTCAAGAACTGTAGTAGTCTAACCCTTCCTTTGATATCTGAAGTTATCAAAGAAATTCCCTTATCTACATACATTCACAAAGATCCTAAAAACTTTATTTGGATTTTCCTGCAACAGCTTATGGAAATCCAAAGGAACATTTGGGCCAACCTAATATGATATTCTATCTCTGATTTAGGAGTCAGTGAATTGAGTAAGATTAATATGCTTCTGTTGTTCCTGTTTTGTGTGTATGCTTAGTCATCTCTGACTCTTTGTGACTTCATGGACTGCAGCCTGCCAGGCTCCTCTGGTCATGGAATTATCCAGACAAGAATACCAAAGTGGGTTGCCATTTTCTACTCCAGAGGATCTTCCTGACCCAGGAATCAAACCCACTTCTCTTGTGTCTCCTGGATTGGCAGGCAGATTCTTTACCACAGAGCCACCTGGGAAGTCCCTAAATATATGTTAAATCTGACTATTTTAAAGTATGTAGCATCAAAATCGGAGAAGGCAATGGCAACCCACTCCAGGACTCTTGCCTGGAAAATCCCATGGATGGAGGAGCCTGGTAGGCTGCAGTCTAAGAGTTGGACACTACTGAGCAACTTCACTTTCACTTTCCTGCATTGGAGAAGGAAATGTCAACCTACTCCAGTGTTCTTGCCTGGAGAATCCCAGGGATGGGGGAGCCTGGTGTGCTGCTGTCTATGAGTTTGCACAGAGTCAGACATGACTGAAGCGACTTAGCAGCAGCAGCAGCATCAAAACATGAATGCATATTCATCAACTGTACTCTAATATAAAAGAAAAAGTTTTCTTTTTTAATAATTACATCTCTTTTTTTGCATTTCCCCCCAGAATTTTCAGTTATTTGCCCAAAGAATTGCCGTTGAAAATGTCATTGAGTTTTTAAATTGAAGCTCCCAATATGTATATGTGTGCATTTCTGAGTACTATTGTAAGGGATACTTTGATCAATATTATTAGGTATAAATGAAAACACTGAACATTTGGCAGGGCTGGTACTGCAATGTTGCACTTTGGGCAGAAGGTTGCAGTATTAGATCATACTGAATATCTCCAAAGATCGTATTTATCTCCACTGAATTAGCAACTAGCCAAACATTTTAATATTCTTCCTTAGTTTAATTATCTTATATTTGCTTTTTTTCTCCCTTCAATCAGAAATTCTTTTGTCACTGATAAATTCTGACACACAAAAAAGTGATGAAAGCAATAACTTAGGCAGTTCATTGCAGAGGAAAACAACTACAAAATCATTTGTTCTAAATATCTATTATGCCTATACCAAGATTGGTAAAGTTCTTCATGCTCAGTGGTACAATTAAATATTTCACATGTATTACTGTGAAATATAAATTACAGAAAGATCAATTACATGAAAGGTTAGTGGATCCATAAGAATGGGTGATAAACAAGCATTTTGCACAGTGGGATATGGCATTTATTAATTAATATAATCACTTCTGAATCACACTCATACTTCTTTAAAGGGAAAACAGTTTAAGTAGAAATTTCACAATTTGGCATTGAAGCTGTCAAAATAATTTTATTATGCTACACCACAACTTTGTAAAAAATATAAAAGAATGGTAATGATCTCATATTTATATAGCACTTTTCTCAACATTAAAGAAAAATCTTTCCCTTTGTGCCTCACTAGACATGTGATCCTCACAATTTCAAAAATTCAGTGAATTACAGACTTGGAATTCATGTCTATTTATTTTTTCTTTNTGTAAAAAATATAAAAGAATGGTAATGATCTCATATTTATATAGCACTTTTCTCAACATTAAAGAAAAATCTTTCCCTTTGTGCCTCACTAGACATGTGATCCTCACAATTTCAAAAATTCAGTGAATTACAGACTTGGAATTCATGTCTATTTATTTTTTCTTTCTTTTTTTTTTTTCCAGTATATTTCTTTTTAAAATGGAAGCTGGTAAAGTTTCACTAGTCTAGAAAAAATGTCTAATATTTATACAAGGCATTCTTGTATCTTATGTAACAGAAATTTTAGGTGACTTGATACTGTATAAACTTCTCTAAGTGGAGGTAAACTAATTTAGGTAGAAGGCGTAATAAAATCTGTGCTAAATGCATTATCAAGAAATCTAGTGTTGTGTGTGTGTGTGTGTGTGTGTGTGTGTGTGTGTGTGTGTTTGTCTCTCAGTAGTGTCTGACTCTTTGCAACTCCATGGATTCTAGCCTGCCAGGCTCCTTTGTACATGGGGTTTTCCAGGTAAGAATACTGGAATGGGTAGCCATTCCCTTCTTCAGAGGATCTTCCCCACCCAGGGATTGAACCTAGGTCTCCTGCATTGCACGCAGATTCTTTACCATCTGAGCCACTAGGGAAGCCCAGGGAAGTGCCACATATACAACTCCATGGATTCTAGCCTGCCAGGCTCCTTTGTACATGGGGTTTTCCAGGTAAGAATACTGGAATGGGTAGCCATTCCCTTCTTCAGAGGATCTTCCCCACCCAGGGATTGAACCTAGGTCTCCTGCATTGCACGCAGATTCTTTACCATCTGAGCCACTAGGGAAGCCCAGGGAAGTGCCACATATACTGCTCTTCCATATAGCACTAGAGGAATGTTTGAGTCAGAATAATTTTTAAAAGGGCATGGTAGTTTCAAGTGTATGCCAAGTGGAGATACTTCCAGTCTCTTAAGAAGTCGCTTAATACTTAAAGTATCATGGCCAAAGAAGAGGCAAGTTGTACTAAACCTCATTTTGCATACATCCTTCCAATCCAAGTATAATCTCTGATCCCTGTTTTCAGAGAAAAGAGTATTATCATACCCCATTTCCCATTCTACTGGATAGGGTTGGTGATCTAATCAGCAGGGATTCTTTGTGAACCATGATGTAACTGTAGAGGAGCTTCCTACTTCACTTGCTTAGTCAAAAACCTGGGGGGACTTCGCTGGTGGCACAGTGGATAAGAATCCACCTGCCAATGCAGGATACCTGGGTTCTATCCCTGGTACAAGAGGATCTCACATGCTGTAGAGCAAGTAATCCTGTGCACCACAGTTACTGAGCCCGTGTGCTAGGGCCTATAAGTTGCAACTACTGAGCCTGTTGCTGCAAACACTGAAGCCTGTGCTCCTAGAGCCTGTGCTTCTCAACAAGACAAGCCACTGCAATGCGAAGCCTACACACAACAACGAAGAGTAGCCCCCGCTTGCCACACGAGAGAAAGTCCACGCAAAGAAACCAAGACCCAGCGCAGTCAAAAATAGACAAATGCTTCAAAAATGGTCATCCAGTAGGTTTCAGTTTATCACTTGAAAATCTGATCACAGTCCAGCTCAGTTCAGTTCAGTTCAGTCGCTCAGTCGTGTCTGACT
>SJYX01012534.1:209854-227853 GCA_006410675.1 Oreotragus oreotragus | reverse complement strand
CATAAAGAAGGCTGAGCGTTGAAGAATTGGTGCTTTTGAACTGTGGTGTTGGAGAAGACTCTTGAGAGTCCCTTGGACTGCAAGGAGATCCAACCAGTCCATTCTGAAGGAGATCAGCCCTAGGATTTCTTTGGAAGAAATGATGCTGAAGCTGAAACTCCAGTACTTTGGCCACCTCTTGTGAAGAGTGGACTCATTGGAAAAGACTTTGATGCTGGTAGGGATTGGGGGCAGGAGGAGAAGGGGACGACAGAGGATGAGATGGCTGGATGGCATCACTGACTCGATGGACATGAATCTGAGTGAACTTCGGGAGTTGGTGATGGACATGGTGGCCTAGTGTGCTGCGATTCATGGGGTCGCAAAGATTCGGACACGACTGAGCGGCTGAACTGAACTGAACTGAGTTCATTTTGTATAGCAATGCACTGGATTTCCTCACCAATATTTCATAGTAACCTGTCTTTGTCAATTCAATCATTCTACTTGGATTTAAGGTATCTCATCATAGTATTAGCATGATTTTTCTAAAAACTAATAATACTGACTACCTTGTCATGTACTATTTTCATCTAAATGTTATGTTTCAGTTCAGTTCATTTCAGTTGCTCAGTCGTGTCCTTCTCTTTGAGACCCCATGAGTTGCAGCAAGCCAGGCCTCCCTGTCCATCACCAACTCCCGGAGTTCACTCAGATTCACGTCCATCGAGTCAGTGATGCCATCCAGCCATCTCATCCTCTGTTGTCCCCTTCTCCTCCTACTCCCAATCCCTACCAGCATCAAAGTTTTTTTCAGTGAGTCAACTCTTCACATGAGGTGGCCAAAGTACTGGAGTTTCAGGTTTAGCATCATTCCTTCCAAAGAAATCCCAGGGCTGATTTCCTTCAGAATGGACTGGTTGGTGAGATATGATTTCAATATTTTAGTGATTTTATTGAATTAAATCTCACTTTACTAATAAGTTGTTACAGTTTTATATTTATTCTGAATATAAGTCCTTTATAAGATATGTGTTGTTTAAATATTTCTTCCTAGTTTTACATCATTAAGTATAATGTTAACTATATAATTTATAGTATGCCCCTATCAGGACTAAAAATATTCTTCTTTATTCCTACTTTGCTGAGATTTGTATCATGAATCAATATAAAATTTAATAAAATTCAAGAGATTTTGGTAACTTAAAAACTTGGTTACCTAGAAAAAGTGAAGTGTATATGCTGTATGTTTCCATCCCTAAGAATGGATAAGAAAATTAAAACGTTTTATTTTACTTTCATTTATTCCTTCTCTAACACTTTTCTTTTCATTATGTAGATCAGAGTCTCTGACTTGTACCATTTTACCTTTATCCAAAGTCCCTACTTGGCCACTTCCTGCAAGGAAGTCCTACTGGTTAAAACAAATAAACAAACAAACAAAACCTTGATTTTTCTCTGAGAGATTATTTATTTCTCCTTCAATTTCTATAGATTATTTCATTTGTTAAAAAGTTGGTGCTGCTTTTCCAGCACTTTAAATATTTCTTTCAACTATATTCTTACTTGCATGGTTTCTGTAAAGCAGTTTGATATAATTCTTACTTTTGTTTCTTTGTAAGTATAAGCTCTTCCCCCTTCTTGACCCACTTGAAGTTTAAAAGCTCAAGCTGGTCTACTACACTGCACCTCCAGCAATCCATCAGTGACAATTTAAAGTACACCCTCCGATACTAGGTCCACTTGTGCGATTCTGCTCCTGGGCACCATTCCCTTTGGAGCAGAACTGTGGTTCTTTGTATATGCCTGTCTCTTCCGTTTTCAGGGCAGCAGTTTGTTTTGCTCTATCAATCCTCTGATAAATTTAAGAAATATTGTTGATTTTCAGGTATTCTTTTCAACTTTGGTCTCTTTGTGAAAATTGGAGTGAAAATCTTCTGACTCTTTACATGTGAGAGCAAAAACAAATGTAAAACACAAATTAGAAAAAAGGTTATTGAATATAACATAGGTGGCCTTGGATGTGGCAGAGTTATCAGATACAACATCAAAATCACAATGCATAAAAAATATGGCTAGGTTACATTAAAATTTTTAAAACTATGCTTTGTTAAAGACATCATAAAGAGAGTGAAAACATGAGCTACTGACTGGGAGCAAATATTTGAAAAAAGGTATATATAATAAAGAACTTTATTTATGAAGTGCATATAACTCTTAAAAATCAGTATAAGTAAACAAACAACCCTGTTAAAAAAGTAGACAGAAGGTCTTAAAAGACACCCTACCAAAGAGGATTTACAAATGGCAAATAAAAATATGAAAATATGCTCAGCATCATATATCACTAGGGAATTGTAGATGAAGGTGAGATACCACTACAACCTTAGGGACATGGCTAAAATCTAAAACCATGGTAACAACAAATGGTTGAGAGGATGTGGAGCAAGAAGTACTCTTACTCTTATCAAGCAGAACTGAAAAATAGTATAGTCGCTTTCAAAGACAGTTTGGCAGTTTCTCACAAATCTAAACATAGTTTTATCCATGTGTTCTAACTATTACACTTCAAGATATTTACCAAAAAATATTGAAAGCTTTTGTCCAAACAAAAATAAGAATACAGATATCTATAGTAAGTTATAGTAGTTAATCATAATTGTCAAAAGTTGGAAACAAACAAGATGCCATTCAGTAACTGAATCATTTATATAATGGAATACAAAGAAATGAGCTATAGAGTCTTGAAACATCATGGAAGAAATTAATACATACTTCAACGTGAAAAAAAGTCCATTTAAAAAGACTGTACTTTATACTGCATGATTCTAACTACATGGTGTCCTGGAAAATGCAAAATTTAAAGGCAGCAAAAGGATTAGTTATTGCCAGGGGCTGGAGAATGAAAAAGAAAGATGAATATATTTTAGTACAAAGGATACTTAGGGCACTAAATTCTGTATGATACACTTAAAATGGATACATGCTATGCATTTGGCAAACCTATAAACCTCTCCAACACAGAGTAAACTTTACTGTAAACAAAGAACTTTTGTTTTTGTTCACTTGTGCTAGTCACTAAGTCAAGTTTGACTCTTTGCAACCCCATGGACTGTAGCCTGCCAGTCTCTCTGATCAAGGGATTTCCCAGGCAAAAATGTGGGAGTGGGTTGCCATTTCCTTTTCCGAAACAATGAACTTTAGTTAATAATAATGTTTCGCTGTTGATTTTCCAATTGTAACAAAGTACTATACAAATTCAAAATACTAATAATAGGGGAAACTGTGGTAGAAAGGAGAACTCTGTACCTGTGTTCATTTTATTTTTATAAATCTAAGACTGCTCTATGTAATACAATCTACTAAATAGAACAAAAGAAGTGTCCTGAAACCATATGTATTGAGAAGACAATTCTTAAGTTTCTTAACCTTGGCTATATTGACTAGAGGTAGTGTATCATAGATGAGCTGTCAGACATTGACAAAATTTCTGGATCTAGGTGAAAACTTTCTGTCCCTGATAATTAAACATTTGCATGAGATTCTCATTATAGACCTTGAGTCCCTCAATTTTAAAACTCCCATTAAAGAAAACATGTCAATATTAATGTCAGTTCTGAAGTCTATTTTTTAAACATTGAAACCTATTTCTCAAGCTAGTTTATTCCCATATAAAATACTTTACTCACAGATAACTCCTTCATCAATGTATTGACACCATAATTCAGTTACAGATATTCTCTTCAAAACATAAAGTGACTTTTATATAAAAACAGTTCTAATGAGGTGGATGAAACTGGAGCCTATTATAAAGAGTAAAGTAAGCCAGAAAGAAAAACACCAATACATTATACTAACACATATATATAGAATTTAGAAAGATGGTAACAATAACCCTGTATGCAAGACAGCAAAAGAGACACAGATGTATAGAAGAGTCTTTTGGACTCTGTGGGAGAGGGAGAGGGTGGGATGATTTGGGAGAATGGCATTGAAACATGTATAATATCATATATGAAACGAATCACCAGTCCAGGTTCAATGCAGGATACTGGATGCTTGGGGCTGGTGCACTGGGATGACCCAGAAGGATGGTACGGAGAGGGAGGAGGGAGGGGGATTCAGGATGGGGAACACGTGTATACCTGTGGCAGATTCATGTTGATGTACAGCAGAACCAATACAGTATTGTGAAGTAATTAACCTCCAATTAAAATAAATAAATTTATATTAAAAAAATAACACCCAAATTTCATGTAATTACATATTTACCAATATTTTCCTTTTTAAAAACTTTGTCAATGTATATGGTGGTTTTGACTTTTCCAGTGACTTTAATTTTAAAAATTAGAAGTACTGTCATGTCCTAAGTGATTTCTGGTAGATATATTTTCCATGTAAACCTTGGTGTTCATGCCTTAAAGAACCCTGGCAGCAACATCATTTTGATTAAATTAATAACTTAGTTTTTATGCCAGTTGGATGCACAAAAGTCTTGACTTCACACTTGCTATGACTGAACTGCAATGAAGATACATCGTTCAAGCCATTTTCATTAAAAGTTCTGATCAAAGTTGCATAATGGTTTTGCCACTGTAAATGTGAAATAACCTAAACGAATTACTGTACAGGAACTTAATCAACTTCATCTTGTTTATATCCAGGCTCCTCTCCAACTCATCAAGGTCGTCTTGAATTTTAATCCAGTTTTTAAATGTGCTAATTGTCCTACCAAATTGGTGTCATCAGCAAATTCAATAAAGACACTGTGGTTCATCACCCTAATCATTAATTTTAAAAATGTTTAATAGTAGCAGACTAAGTAATGACCCCTGCAAAAATATACTTAGCACTTAAAATTTCAAAAGATGATAGAGTATAATCGATTTCCTGGCTACTTGACACTATTCATTGGTTAAATAAATTATACATAAATATAATTTTATTAAAACATCAATTTATGTTCATCTATGTGTAAATGCTAGTGTCAGATATTTGACCTTTTAGCTTGCAAGAAGGAAATGTCTATGTCACTCTGTTGATTTTTTTGGAGCAATATCACTTTCATTTGACTTGCGTCAAATCAATTTATATTATGTAACATGTCTTCTCCTTCTCATCTTATGTGGCCTTATTTCATAGCTTCCCATATTAAAACATTTAGCACTTTGTGTTTCTTCACTATACCTGGTTTAATTGCCGAGCATTCCATCATTCTGACCTTCCAAAAGCCTATTATTTTCCATTCCATCTTCCCCAGAAAAAAACTCACATGGTCATATTTCAAAACTTATCATTGGAAATCAATTTAAAAGTATTAGAAAATACACTGTTTTTAAAAGTGAAACAGGATATATAATTACAGATGTAATGGATACTTAGATGTACACATAAATATATGTATGCCAATGAATTTGAAAGTGCAAAAATATCTAAAAATACAGAATATTAAAACTGACCCAGTGAACAATAGCCTATTTCTATAAATTTAATCATTATCTTGAATTAGTTGAAAGCTTCCTCCCACCAAAAATAAAAGAGAAAAAAAACAATTAAAAAATCAAGTCTAATGCTTTTATAGGTGTGTTATTTAAAGTCCTTATGGAAAAAATAATTCGAATCTCATCAAACTTTTCAGGCAATGTAAAAAGAAGTATTCTTTGAAAATTATCTATGGGGCTTTTATAAGGTAAATACAGAGTTACAAAGAATAGCAAGGATAAGAAAGTTTTCCTAAGCAATCAAGGCAAAGTAGAGGAAAAAGACAGAATGAGAAAGACTAGAGATCACTTCAAGAAAATTAGATTTACCAAGGGAACATTTTATGCAAGGATGAGAACAATAAAGTATGGACCTAGTGGAGGTGAAGGAATTCTAACTGAACTATTTCAATTCCTAAAATATGAAGTTGTGAAAGTGCTGCACTCAATATGCCAGCAAAATTGGAAAACTCAGCAGTGGCCACAGGACTGGAAAAGGTCAGTTTTCATTCCAATCCCAAAAAAGGCAATGCCAAAGAATGTTCAAACTACTGCACAGTTGCACTCATCTCACAAGATAGCAAAGTAATGCTCAAAATTCTCCAAGCGAGGCTTCAACAGTATGTGAACCGAGAATATCCAGATGGTCAAGCTGGATTTAGAAAAGGCAGAAGAACCAGAGAACAAATTGCCAACATCCATTGGATCATCAAAAAAGCAAGAGAGTTACGTAGAAGCATCTACTTCTGCTTTATTGACAAACCAAAGCCTTTGACTATGTGGATCACAACAAACTGTGGAAAATTTTTATAGAGATCACCTTACTTGCCTCTTGAGAAATCCGTATGCAGGTCAAGAAGCAACAGCTAGAACTGAAATGGAACAACAGACTGCTTCCAAATTGGGAAAAGAGAAAGTAAACGCTGTATATTGTCACTTTTGCTATGTAACTTCTATTCAGAGTACATCATGTGAAATGCCAGACTGGATGAAGCACAAGCTGGAATCAAATTGCCAGGAGAAATATCAATAACCTCAGATACACAGATGATACCACCTTTATGGCAAAAAAATGAAGTGGAACTAAAGAACCTCTTGATGAAAGTGAAAGAGGGGAATGAAAAAGCTAGCTTAAAACTCAACATTCAAAAATCTAAGATCATGATATCTGGTCCCATCACTCATGGCAAATAAATGGGGAAACAATGGAAACAGTGACAGATTTTATTTTCTTGGGCTCCAAAATGGTGATTGCAGCCATGTAGTTAAAAGACATTTGTGCCTCTGAAAAGCAGCTATGACCAACCTAGATGGTATATTAAAAAGCAGAGACATTATTTTGAAAAAAAAAAAAAAAACATTTAGTCAAAGCTATATAGTCATGTATGGATGTGGGAGTTGGACTATAAAGACACCCAAAGAACTGATGCTTTTGAGCTGTGGCATTGGAGAAGACTCTTGAGAGTCCCTTAGACTGCAAGGAAATCCAACCAGTCAACCCTAAAGGAAATCAATCCTGAAATTCATTGGAAGAGCTGATGTTGAGGCTGAAGCTCCAATACTTTGGCCACCTGATGTGAAGAATGGACTCATTGGAAAAGATCCTGATGCTGGGAAAGATTGAAGGCAGGAGGAGCAGGGAATAACAGAGGATGAGATGGTTGGATGGCATCACCAACTTGATAGACATGATTTTGAGCAAGCCCCAGGAGATGGTGATGGACAGGGAAGCCTAGTGTGCTGCATTCCATGGGGTCACAAAGAGTCAGACATGACTGAATGACTGAAATGATAACATTAATGCCCTAAATACTTAAAGACTACAGAAATTTTGCAAAATTATAAGTTTAGCTCATAGCTTAAATGTATTTGCAAAAGTCCTAAGAAAAATTTTATATCTATCTTTATAAAATCTATAGATAGATTTTCAAAGAAGTTACAAATCAATCAAGTTGATCATATTGCTGGAATAGATTGATTCATTATTATAAAATATGTTAACATACACATTCAGAATAGGCATGTTCAGCCATGTCCAACTCTTTGTGACCCTATGGACTGAAGCCTTCCAGGCGCTTCTGTCCATGGAATTTTCCAGGCAAGAATATATAGTGGGTTTCCACTTCCTCTTTCAAGTGAAGTGAAGTCACTCAGTCATGTCTGACACTTTGCGACCCCATGGACTGTAGCCCACTAGGCTCCTTCCATCCATGGAATTTTCTAGGCAAGAATACTGGAGTGGGTTGCCATTTCCAATCCAGGGGATCTTCCCAACCCGGGGATTAAACCTGGATCTCCCGCATTGCAGGCAGACACTTTTATCATCTGAGCCACCAGGGAATCCCTGTCTTTCAAGAGATCTTCCCAAACCAAGGATCTAAGCCGCAACTCTGAGTCTCCTGCATTGGCAGGTGGATTCTTTACCATTGTGCCACCTATTGATTGAAGGAGGAAACATATAAACATCAATAAAATGTATCTAAATTATTCAACAATTAATATTTAGAATTTAAGAAACGTAAAATTTAGGTATAACCATATATATTCTTCAGTCCAGAGCTAACATAATTTGAGTGACCGAAGATTCATAATCATTTTTTAAGAAAATATCAAATGGCATTGACTGTACAGAACATTTAAGTTCTAATTTTGAACGGAAAGTAGAACTCATGATTAGGGTATTTTTCACAAATATATATAGCAGTTGCTAACTATCATGCTGGTTATCTCACGTGGATTGATATGTGGCTTTTTTGATGCCTTTGAGTTGGTTTTTAGTCATTAATCAGAAATTGAAGAAACTGCAAAAAGTAAGATTTACCTCTCCCATATTTAGTCAAAATTATTTATCCATACTCAAAAGTTTAGAAAGCAGCCTCTGAGTTTTCAAATGATTCAGCTTTCCAGACAGCCCAAACAAGAAAATTTTAAAAGCAGTAAATTGCATACCTGCACCACAGTACTAAAGTGTAATGCTATAGTAAGTGTTACTTAAATAAATATGTTAATATAATTCTCCAGTCAAAAACATTGGAGTGGGTAGTCATTCCCTTATCCAAGGGATCTTCCTGACCCAGGAATCGAACCTGAATCTTCCTTATTGCAGGCAGTTTATTTACTGTTTGAGCCACCAGACAGGTTTCATCTAGAAAGCCACCAGATTTCATATAGAACAGCCTCATAGAGAGTGTAGAACACATGGAAAGAATATCTGGCAAAGATCAAAAAAGACACTCATCACTTCTGAAGAAATCCATTTGGTAAAATTAAACATAGAAACATACAATAGAAACACTTGGAAAAATAAGAATTAATAAATGTTTGTAACTTGTGCATATAAGTATGTGTATGTGCTTTGGCATATGTGTATGATTGTGAGTATATAGGAAGATATTAACATTCAACATGCTTTCCTACAAATATTTGACTTCTGTTTGTTTCACTCTCCTTTTTTAATTAAATTAGAAATGTTGAAACTATCTAAGGTTGGGGACATCTCTATTGTGGTCATTCTTTCCCTACCACACAGCTTACTGCAGATTTGAAATATTTCACCATATCAGTATTATATATTTGAAGACTGATGTTTCCTAGTCATTACAAAAGTAAGCAAGTAGAGTCACTCAGTCGTGTCTGACTCTTTGTGACCCCGTGGACTGCAACCCACCAGGCTCCTCAGTTCATGGGATTCTCCAGGCAAGAATACTGGAGTGGGTTGCCATTTCCTTCTCCAGGGGATCTTCCCGACCCAGGGATCGAACCCAGGTCCCCCACATTGGAGGCAGACGCTTTAACCTCTGAGCCACCAGGGAAGAAAAATTATTGAGGCCAAAAGTAAAGACAATGCCAGTGTAGATGATGCACACAGAAAAATAAGGATAGTTGTAAGAGTTGATGACATGGAGGAAAAGTTCAAGATTGCACATGGCTTTGTAGAAATTTTAATGATTTTGGACTTTGTTCTAATTGTGAGACAAGTCATTGAATGAATATGGCCTGTGCTTGTGTACCTGCATACTTAGCCATGCCTGATTTTTTGTGACACTATGGACTGTATTCCCTCAGGCTGCTCTGTCCTTGGGTTTTTCTAAGCAAGAATTCTGGAGTGGAAGTCCATTTCCTCCTCCAAGGGTCTTCCCCACTGAAGGATCAAACCCAAGTTTCTTGCCTCTCCTGCACTGGAAGATGAATTCTTTACCACTTAAGATGAATCAGGGAAGCCCCCAGATATGACCACAGAGGTGATCAATTCTGTAATATTTGAAAATGATCCTTTGGGTAATGAATGACAACTAAATTCTTGGACAGAAAAAAAGGAGAAACAGCTGCTGCTGCTGCTGCTGCTAAGACGCTTCAGTCATGTCCGACTATGTGCCACCCAATAGATGGCAGCCCGCCAGGCTCCTCCGTCCACGGGATTTTCTAGGCAAGAGTACTGGAGTGGGTTGCCATTGTCTTCTCCAAAGGAGAAACAGGGAGATGAGTTAATGGCTCAGGTGGTGCAGTAGTAAAGAATCTGCCTGCCAATGCAGGAGACACAGGAGACGTGAATTAAAACCCTGGTTCAGGAAGATCCTTGAAGTAAGAAATGGCAATTTGCTCCAGTATTCTTGCCTGAGAATTCCATGGACAGAGGAGCCTGGTGGGCTACAGTCCATGCAACTGAAAAGAGTTGGATGCAACTGAACATGTGCGTGCATACACACACACAACACACACACACACAAAAAAAAAATTCTAGGAAAGAGATGGTGTTGTCTTTGGCAAGAGTGGTTATAGTCGCTATGGCAAACAGTGGCCAGTGTTGGTCATGATGTAGTTTGTAATATCAAAGCAATTGCTGAACGACATATTGTGTTTGATGCTATAAAATATTTATGTGCTAATTTAACAGAAGTGACAGTTGTTTATGGATTTCCTGCCAGAAATTTTGGCTGAAGTTACAAATTTGTCAGATCAGCAAATATGTGTTACTGAAAGAGATAGATGAGAAATTTGGTGGGAAATAGAAGAGGAGTCGACAAAATTTAAAAGCTGGGAAAATTAACAGAATCCAACAAAAAATTCTTAGAAGTATCAACCAGTGAAATAAGCTGTAAAGGACACAGTGTCTGGAAAATTAAGTGAAAGACAGTTCTTCAGGAAGGATAAAATGATCAATTGTGCCAAGCACTGGCAAGAGGTCAAGTTAGTTATGGAGTTAGAATTCCTGGATTTTGCATTATGAACATCATGGGTGAATTCATCAAAAGATCTTTGGAGGGAGAGTAAGGACCAAACTTGGAGTGCAAAATATTTGAGAAGGTGTGAGAGAAAAGCAGAAGTTGAAATGGCATGTGCTACTAAATGAATCCACTCCAGTATTCTTGCCTGGAGAATCCCATGGACGGAGAAGCCTAATAGGTTATAGTCCACGGGGTCGCGAAGAGTCGGACACTACTGAGCGACTTCACCTTCACTAAATGAAGTAGAGAAAATCACTAGGCAGAGTTTTCAAAAGGATGGGGTCCAACAGAATTAAGTTGTAGCTAGAACAGCTTCATTTGAAATTGTAAGCCATGATAAAAAATGTAGAATATAAACATAGTGGCCAAAGTTACAGTTATTTCATTGTATTTTTCTTAAGTTCATGTATAGATAGAGCTCCACTCTAAGGAGATTCATTGTTGAGAGCTATACACACATGTTTTTAATTTTTACTCTGATTAATAGTAAATAAATTGTTATTTATGAGGGATCCTTGCATGATGTTCTCTAGAGCTGAGGAATCCTTCCTTCACATCCACACAATTTTAAAATAGGTTTAATTTTTTTCTTAAACCCGTTTGTAACACACTAACTGGTGCCTAAAATACATTTACATTTCAGTTCAGTTCTGTTCAGTTGCTCAGTCATGTTTGACTCTTTGTGACCCCATGAACTGCAGCACACCAGGCCTCCCTGTTCATCACCAACTCCTAGAGCTTACTCAAACTCACCATTCAGTTGGTGATGCCATCCAACCATCTCATCCTCTGTTGTCCCCTTCTCCTCCTGTCTTCAATCTTTCCCAGCTTCAGGGTTTTTTCCAATGAGTCAGTTCTTCACATCAGGTGTCCGTTTATATTTAACTACAAATAAATTATTTATAAAATGTTGATTATTAGAAAACTAACTGCATATAATTTGACTTTTAATTGAATTAAATTTGATCTATAACAAAAATTATTTGCAAGAGTCAAAAAAATATTAACAAGATAGATCAAAATTGAGACGTCCAGATGCTATATTTTAATACATTTAGTGGGTTATTGTTTAAGCTTTAAGCCCCATGATACTTCATGATATAGACAATTATTTCATAAGAATGGTTCAGTGTATTTTAGACCATCTTTTTCATAGAGAATTATTAAAACAAATTGAAAGTTGAGATTATTTTATGATAATTTGTACCATTATTATGTCAATATTTTCATGCAATAATGGTAAAATATTCAAAATTTAAAATTACATTGAATATTAGTTGTATACATTACTTGCATTTACCATGGTACAGAAACCTATTTGCAGGTCAGGAAGCAACAGTTAGAACTGGACATCAAACAACAGACTGGTTCCAAATAGGAAAAGGAGTACGTCAAGGCTGTATATTGTCACCTTGCCTATTTAACTTATATGCAGAGTACATCATGAGAAACACTGGGCTGGAAGAAGCACAAGCTGGAATCAAGATTGCCGAGAGAAATATTAAGAACCTCAGATAGGCATATGACACCACCCTGATGGCAGAAAGTGAAGAGGAACTAAAAAGCCTCTTGATGAAAGTCAAAGTGGAGAGTAAAAAAGTTGGCTTAAAGCTCAACATTCAGAAAACAAAGATCATGGCATCTGGTCCCATCGTTTCATGAGAAATAGATGGGGAAACAATGGAAACAGTGTCAGACTTTTTTCTTTCTGGCTCCAGAATCACTGCAGATGGTGATTGGAGCCATGAAAGTAAAAGACACTTACTCCTTGGAAGAAAAGTTATGACCAACCTAGATAGCATATTGAAAAGCAGAGACATTACTTTGCCAACAAAGTTTCATCTAGTCAAGGCTATGGTTTTTCCAGTGGGCATGTATGGATGTGAGAGTTGGACTGTGAAGAAAGCTGAGTGCTGAAGAATTGATTCTTTTGAACTGTGGTGTTGGAGAAGACTCTTGAGAGTCCCTTGGACTGCACAGTGATCCAACAAGTCCATTCTGAAGGAGATCAGCCCTGGGATTTCTTTGAAAGGGATGATGCTAAAGCTGAAACTCCAGTACTTTGGCCACCTCATGCGAAGAGCTGACTCATTGGAAAAGACTTTGATGCTGGGAGGGATTGGGGGCAGGAGGAGAAGGGGACGACAGAGGATGAGATGGCTGGATGGCATCACCAACTCGATGGAAGAGAGTCTGAGTGAACTCTGGGAGTTGGTGATGGACAAGGAGGCCTGGAGTGCTGCAATTCATGGAGTCAGAAAGAGTCGGACACGACTGAGCGGCTGAACTGAACTGAACTGAAGATTTATGATAGTTATAAATTTATCTTCCCTTAATTTCTGGATAGAAACTGAGGATGTCTAGATATATTTTGTCCTATTTGGTCTGCTAAAACTATTTGAGGTAGAAAAAATAAGCATGCTAGTTAGTATGATATTTTTAATAGGACCAACTTTCTCATTATTTAACATGTCTTCACTCATCAACTATTCTCTGAGCTATACACAACTGACTTGTTTTATATTTAATTGCACTTTTGGGAATATATTAGTGTCTTTAACTTTAATAAGGAACATCTGATGCCCAGTAGGTATTTTTTTCTCTTTTGCATGCTTTATTAATTATATTCAGCAGATAAAATTTAGTAAAATAAATAGATTGCTGTATATACTGTTTCTACAGCCTACTATTGTGAAGGAAATCATATTCTTGGTTATTTCAATAAAGACTTTACACACAGAGACATTTATATACATACACTCACACACAACACAAATGAGTAATGTTTTTCAAACTGAGATGTATGATGTTATAAATTTTACCTACGTTTACTTTTTCTTTACATTTTAGACATTTTCCTCTCAGCATGATGATGTAAGTGCAATCCAGGAAAAACCAACACACACATACACACACATGCACAATTGATGTGAACGTTTAATTCTCTCTTGGACTTGTTAGAAAGCATTTTATTGACCTACCAGATAATACACATAAACATAAACACATATAAGTGAAAAATCTTAGTTTTACAAAATTCACTTTTCTGAATTACAGAATAGGATAATAATGCATGTTCCACCAATGCACATGTTTTTATGATAACAAAAGAAGTATATATGAAATATTTTATTGGTCATAATAGAATAAAAGTAATTGTTTAATAGCACACAAATATGATTTTGTATAAAATAATAGTAACCTCCTCTGCCACAATAATTTGCAGAATGATACGTGTAGTATAAAAAAAAATCAAGATTTTGAAAAGCTACATTGATGAAATGAGGAAAAGCTTATTAAAGAATTTGGGGATTTAGTGGGAACAGTAAACTTTTTTTCCAAGTCATTTGACTAAGTTATTTTTTTATATCATCAACAGGAAAACAGTAATAAAAGGTTAGAAGTGCTTTTTTTTTTTTTTTCCTCTTGTTCAGCCTGAGAAGAAGTGGAGTTAAGCCATTAAGATTTCCCAGTATTGACACCGCATCAGTCTCATCTGAGGAGAGGCAGTGAGAGACTAGAGATTAGGAAGAGTTTGGTAAAAGGCCCAAGTTGATTCCAAATAGAGCTAAACTTATGTCACATTATTTGGGGTGAAAGAGTTGGTGACAGGTACACACAGCTTTCCATAATGCATGAGTGAAGCATCTTTCTTAAATTCACAAGGAAATAAATGTCACATTTTGTTAAAACTCTGAGTCTGAAACCTTGGCCACACAATTCTATTGAGATGAAAGATATAATTATGTTAATTCCTCAAGAGTTTAAAAGTTATATGGAATGGACATACAATTGCAGAAAATAAAATGTTACATGCAGATGAGATGTTTTATATATGAATAAAAGTCAAGAAAAACACTGGAAATATGAAATAAAATAAATACATTGGGTACTTAAATCTGTTCTCTAATTCCATATTGTAGTATATTGAAATTTTAAAATTAATTTATTTCATATTTCAGTGCTTGTCATTAAGCTTTTTTATTGTAACATAAGTGCCAGATATTAAGTTTTAATTGCAGAAACATCCATCTAAGATAAATATATAGCCAGTTGTATGACACATCTTCCAGCAAAACAAACTAGGAAACCAGCTGCACCCACCCATGAAGTTTCTCTTTTAGAAAGACCTGTGCATAAAGACCCAAGTGACTCCAATTTACCTTTCTGTGTCCTAATTCCAGCTTTAATGTTTTAAATTTGCCAATAAAGAGTGAACCCTGGAAACCCTAGACACCCCATCCATTGCTGTCAGTAAAGATAGAGCCCCAGATTTGCATTCCTTCTCTCTCCTCTCAACCTTATTGTGTGACCCTTGAACATGCCATGTACCCTTATAAAGAATAAGAATATAAGGACTTATAAGAATAAGAAAATAAGGACTTATAAAGAATATATCTTATTCTTCAAAGTTGCCTGATGGTTTTGCATAGGTGCATCCTGCACCTATGCACCTATAAATAATTAAACCCTAGACACCCCATCCATTGCTGTCAGTAAAGATAGAGCCCCAGATTTGCATTCCTTCTCTCTCCTCTCAACCTTATTGTGTGACCCTTGAACATGCCATGTACCCTTCAGGACTTATAAAGAATAAATCTTATTCTTCAAAGTTGCCTGATGGTTTTGCATAGGTGCATCCTGCACCTATGCACCTATAATAATAACCACAAGGGCTGGTGCAGCCACAGCATTGGCCCTGTGAAATAGGGGGATGTCTGTGGGATTTTCTTTCCTGGGTGTTCTTTGGAAGGAATGATGCTAAAGCTGAAACCCCAGTACTTTGGCCACTTCATGCGAAGAGCTGACTCATTGGAAAAGACTGATGCTGAGAGGGATTGGGGGCAGGAGAAGAAGGGGACAACAGAGGATGAGATGGCTGGATGGCATCACTGACTCAATGGACGTGAGTTTGAGTGAACTCTGGGAGTTGGTGATGGACAGGGAGGCCTGCCGTGCTGCAATTCATGGGGTGGTAAAGAGTCGGACACAACTGAGCGACTGAACTGAAGTGAAATATGGCCTAGGTCAGTGTCTCAGGCTTTCCAGCCAGGAACATCACTGTAAATAAGCTAGGACTGACTATAGGGGCTTTCCAGGTGGCTATAGTGGTAAAGAATCTCCCTGCTCATATATGTCTGTATGTGTGTATACAAATTTAATATGTACATGCATTTCTTAGATCAGAAGCAGGAATGAGACACTTCCAAATGCAAGAAATCCATGAAAACAAACAAGCACACGAAAAGATATTCAACATTGCTAATCACTAGGCAGATTAAATAAAAACCAAATGAGAAATCATCTCACAACCATTAGGATACTTACTATTAAAAAAAGAAAAAGAAAATAATAAATGTTGGTAAAGATGTGTAAGAATTGGAATCCCTGTGCACTGTTGGTGGGAAGACAAAATGGTGCAGCCACAATGGATAACAGTATGGCAGTGTCTCAAAAAAATAAAACAAAATACTCCATGCAAATAGTTAGCAATTCCATTTCTTGATAGTGAACTGAAACCAGGGTCTTAAAAAATGTTTGCACACTTTTTTTCACAGCAGCTTACCCAGCAGCCATATTGGTTTCTAACAATCAAAATATAAAGGCAACACAAACGCCTCTCAAGAGATAAATGAATAAACAAAATGTAGGACATACATACAATGGAATATTGCTTAACCATGAAAAGAAAGCCATTTTGACACATTAGAACACTGATGAATCTTGCGAAAATCAAGCTAAGTGAAGTCAGACAGTCTATGTTCAATGCAGGATGTAGGATGCTTGGGGCTATTGTATGGGGGTGATCTGGAGGGATGATGTAGGGTGGGAGGTGGGAGGGGGGTTCATATCTGGGAGTGCATGTAAAAAAATAAATAAATACAAAAAAAAGGAAAAAAAATTTAAAAATTAAAAAAAGACAAAAAAAAGAAAATGTAATTCCATTTCTATAGATATTTAAAGTATTCAAGTTCATAGAGACAGAGTTGAGGGATGGATGCCAGGGGCTAGAGAAAAGGGGAAATAAGAAGTCATTTAATGGGTATAAAGTTTGAATTTTTCAAAATGAAAAAGTTCTGGAGATTGTTTTCATATAACACTACTGAAATGTACAATTAAAAATGGTTTTCTTGGCAAATTTTATGCTATATCTACTTTACCAAAATTTAAAAAGAAACAGAGAAATGAATGAATGTGAGCATGAGAAACCTACTGTAGGTATAAGACTCTTGTTTAATAAGCGTTTAAATTCCTAGAAGGGATAAAAAATATGTGTCAGAACATTTAATGCAAATTGAACTGGACTCCCTATATAAAAATAATAGTTTAGAAATGGTAATCTTTTTAGAAAAAAAAGAAACTAATTTTAAAAATAAAACATTTTAAAGATTCAAAATACAGTATTATTTATGAGCATTCATAAACAAACATTTTATTTAGAAGACATGTAAAATACTTACAAGGTGTGGGTTTCTCTTTCTTTATACTACTTTCAGAATTACTACAATGTATAAACTCATAAATGTAATTTTACATACAGAAAATCAAATTGTATGAATGTTCATAAAATGTATGGTTGTCTTTTGTGTGAGAAAGTACTCCATTAAAATGTTGAATTTCTATAGACACTATCTTTAATATATTTTAATATTTTTTAAAAATCAAAGCAATAAGAAAGTCATCTATGTTTCTATTACTTTCATTTGTTATACACCATTGAAATAACCTACATAAGAAAGAAAAAATTGAGTACTGCTTACCCCTGTAAAACACAGGAGCTAATCCACCTATAATTTGTAATCAGCTCTTCTATATCTGGACAGATTCAATCAAGCATGGCCCATGTAGTGGTGTATTTTTTACTATTGAAAATATCCATGTATAAGTGGACACACAGTTTTACCCTGTTGTTCAAGTGTTAAGTGTATTAACAAGGATTTATACACAATTTCTTATGTTGATGCATGAAGTTTTTCCATTGTTACTAATCTGTTATTTTTCACTTTATGAAAAATGTATTTGCTTCAGGAAGCTTATATAAAATAAATGAAATAATAAAATATTTGTACAGCCCCTGGAGTCACATAGAGTCGGACACAGCTGAGTAACTTTCCTTCAAGAAATAATTTGAATGAATCATCATAATATTTGATCCTTTGTTAAAAACAGATTATTCACATTGGGAGTTTAATATACACTAGGTGTGACTATTTTTAACATAATGCTGTGAAAAAAATACATTTTAAGTTTTGGAAATTTAAATATAATTCTACTGTATAATTACACACCTTAAAGTGGTAAAAAAAAAAAAAAA
>SJYX01012534.1:192126-205742 GCA_006410675.1 Oreotragus oreotragus | reverse complement strand
TTTGTTGTGATCCACACTGTCAAAGGCTTTGGCATAGTCAATAAAGCAGAAGTAGATGTTTTTCTGGAACTCTTTTGCTTTCTCAATGATCCAAAGGATTTTGGCAATTTGATCTCTGGTTCCTCTGCCTTTTCTAAATCCAGCTTGACCATCTGGAAGTTCACAGGTCACATATTGCTGAAGCCTGGCTTGGAGAATTTTGAGCATTACTTTACTAGCATGTGAGATGAATGCAATTGTGTGGTAGTTTGAACATTCTTTGACATTGCCTTTCTTTGGGATTGGAATGAAAACTGACCTTTCCAGTCCTGTGACCACTGCCTAGTTTTCCAAATTTGCTGGCATATTGAATACACACATTCACAGCATCATCTTACACCATAAGTAAAATAGATAGGCAACAGGAATTTGCTGTATGGCTCAGGAAACTCAAATAGGAGCTCTGTATCAACCTAGAGGAGTGGGATGAGGAGGGAAATGGGAGGGAGGCTTAAAAGGGAGGTGATATGTGTATGCCAATGGCTGATTCATATTGAGGTTTGACAGAAAATAGTAAAATTCTGTAAAGTAATTATCCTTCAATAAAAAATTAATTAATTTTCAAAAAAGGAGAAGATCTGGACTCAAGATTAAATAGCAGCCACCGCCCTTAAAAAAGATTTACCTTAGGTCTGATAGAAAAGGAAAAGGATCCTCATGAGAAAGTGTGATAATTTGCTTGAAACTGAGACTCTGTTGGACAGTCATGGCTGTGAAATAAGTGTGCTATGGAGCACAGGGTAGAATCCAGTCTGTGATATCATGAGTTGCTGTATGCTAGTATTTGATTTAGCAGCAGCAGCATTTGATTAGTTGCTTCCCTGGTGGCTCAGATGGTAAAGAATCTGCCTGCAATACAGGAGATCTGGGTTTGATCCCTGGGTTGGGAAGATCTCCTGGAGAAGGGAATGGCTACCCTCTCCAGTTTTCTTGTCTAGAGAATCCAGTGGACAGAGGAGCCTNGCTTCCCTGGTGGCTCAGATGGTAAAGAATCTGCCTGCAATACAGGAGATCTGGGTTTGATCCCTGGGTTGGGAAGATCTCCTGGAGAAGGGAATGGCTACCCTCTCCAGTTTTCTTGTCTAGAGAATCCAGTGGACAGAGGAGCCTGATGGCTAACAGTCCATGGCTTCGCAAAGAGTCGGACATGGCAAAAAGCATTTGATTTTAGTTAAGATCCTTGAAACTTGATTTGCTAAATCTTCCACATCCAAATTTGAGTTTATGAATTAATTTTCTAATGACATCAATCAGAAGATTAATCAATACCTTAATACATAGTAACTCTGATCACCTAAGGAGGTATTGCAAAATATCCAATCTTTTGGAATAAAAAGTTCTCAGATAAAGGGCAATACTAACATAAAATAAACAATTTAACACTGCATTCAAAAGAGCTTTCCATGGACCATGATAGAGCTGGAATGACTTTCCTATTCGTCTGTTGAAATCGTAAGGTGACTATCTTTCATAAAAATAATTTTAAGCAAACAATGCATGTGGGCCAAAATTTTCGAGTCATTCTCAGTTAAAATTTAGCATTAATATGGCTGACTCATAAATAATTCAACATTGATATAAACACTCCTGATTTTCACAGGAAAGTCTTTTTCCCAGGTACCCAAAATCATTTTTTGCAGTCCATTTTTATTACACAAAACATTGCCATAGATTAATCAGCAGAAAGAAATTCTAGGTATTCAGTAGTTTTAAAAGGTTACATTTAAAAGACTTGCTACTTGAAGTAGAATGATGAATAAAATTTGGTTTAAAATATTTGCCTTTTAAAAAACGTCCAATCAAATAACCAGTGGGAAAAGTGAAAAGAAATTATTGGAACTAGTCATTTTTTAAAAGCTACTATCATCTTAAATTATAAGAATTCAGTTTCTATAGATTATTTCCTAGGCTCAAGGTCAAAACAGTGTGGTAAAGGGCTTAAGCTAAGATCTTTTGCCTTTTGGGAGAGAAGGGTTTTGTGTTAGAAACAGATGCAAATGAATGCTAAGACAGAGGAAATCTTACAGAATTACATTTAAAAAGCTGTCTTTTAGAAAATTCTTTCTGTCAGCCTGTTTCAATGAACAAATAAGCAGCAGGCTGAGAAATCAAGATCATTAGTTTAATATCCCCGTGCCTGAAATTTTCTACATGATGTGTTTCTCTCAATGTCTCATATTTGAAATGTTGAATAATTGCTCAAATCTGTTAAAGCCATAAATGTTAAAAGGATCGTTGGATAATTCTTGTCCAACTTACCAATTTTAATGGAGAAGAAAGTGGATCAGAGAAGCTGTATACGACCTGCCCACTGCTACAAAAATAATAGGACACATTGTGGTCAGTTATTACACTAAACGTTGATTAGCCTGTAAACCAGCCATGGTGGTGGTGGTGGTTTGGTGGTTTAGTTGCTAAGTCATGTCCGACTCTTGCAACCCCATGGACTGTAGCCTACCAGGTGGCTCCTCCATCCATGGAATTTTCCAGGCAAGAGTACTGGAGTGGGTTGGCATCAGCCATAAGTACTGTCAAATTGCAGCAGCTTTACAAAGAGTAAAACTGATTAACAAACACACCAGGACCTCCCTGATGTTCTAGAGGTTAAAACTTCACCTTCCAATGCAAGGGGTGCGAGTTTGATCCCTATTCAGGGAGCTAAGATCCCATATGCCTTGTGGCCAAAACAACAAAACATAAATCAGAAGCAATATTGTAACAAACTCAGTAAAAGCTTTAAAAATGGTCCANTAACAAACACACCAGGACCTCCCTGATGTTCTAGAGGTTAAAACTTCACCTTCCAATGCAAGGGGTGCGAGTTTGATCCCTATTCAGGGAGCTAAGATCCCATATGCCTTGTGGCCAAAACAACAAAACATAAATCAGAAGCAATATTGTAACAAACTCAGTAAAAGCTTTAAAAATGGTCCATATCAAAAAAAATCTTTAAAATTAAATAAACAGAAATATACCAACATGCTTGTGCACAAATGATCAATCTTTCAAAACAATTACTTTAAGAGGATATACAAACATTGCAATGATTGCAAAAAAAAAAAAAAAAAAAGAGAGAGAGAGAGCTTTGGAGACCTCGTTTAGAGCTAGATCTTCCAACATTTACATATTTGTTTAGTTATTTCTTAACAGTGATTGGGATTTCCCTGGTGGCTCAGATGATAAAGTGTCTGTCTACAATGCAAGAGACCTGGGTTCAATCCCTGGGTTGGGAAGATACCCTGGAGAAGGAAATGGCAATCCACTCCAGTACTATTGCCTGGAAAATCCCATGGACAGAGGAGCCTGGTAGGCTACAGTCCATGGGGTCGAAAAGAGTCGGACACAACTGAGCGACTTTACTCTCTCACTCACTAACAGTGACTGAGAGCCTACTACACACTGAGTACCTCAAATAAAGAGATAAAAGTCACTATGTCCTTGTTCTTAAGGATAACAGAAGTAAAGATGGACACAAGGAGAGCTGAGTAGGAAACACTGTCAATAAAATTGGAAGATTGATAGGATTCAAGGCACACAAGAAAGATGGAAAGAGTGAAAGTTAATAACTTGCATTCACTTTATCAGGCACTGATTCAAGGATTTATGAAAATTAATCCTCAAACTAACATATGAAGTGTAACTGTTTTCATCTTCATTTTACAGATAGGGAAACCAAAACTCAGATATAATGAACCTGGAATTTCCCAAAGTCACAGAGCTGGAGTATGAAACCAGGCAGTTCAGCTATAGAGCCCACAATTTTCGTTACTAAACTTTTACAGAATGGTTTTGATGGCTTAAGTAACTAAGTAGATGGAAGTATTTCTAAAGTATACTAGCTGTGAATAAATCCAAACAGGATTATGAGGAAGGGAGAAAGATGATGGTGTTTTTTTTTTTTTTTCTCCCAAGTTTGGACAGATTCAGGAAACTGTTATTGAGTCAGGCATTTTTACGCAGTGGTCAGGGCTGAGCTTTTCTCTAGGGGTTATCAATGCAAAGGTAGCCACCTGATGACCAGCGATGTTCAGACAGGTTATACTGAGTGATAAATGAAGTTCTCTGAAGTTCAAACACCCACATTTAAGGAAACAGAGCAGAAAATAAAGTAGCAAAATTGAATGAGATGGAAATGTCAGAAAGAAAAAGAATAAAACATGAGAATACTGTATTAAAAATTTAAAGATTAGAACATGTTCCACAGTGTCAGCTTCAAAGGCAAGTCAAGGAGTTGAAGGATGAAAATAGAGCCACTGGAATCGAAAACAGGAGGTATTGAGCAAAAGAGTGAAAAAACTGTTGTGTTGCACATTGAACCATGAGTTTGGGGTGGTCAGGAGTTAGTTGTGAGATGGACTTCTTGTTGAAAAATATTTATTGTGGAAAGGAGAAATAGTTGGGGTTGAGGGAAGGAAAAATGGATTTTTCCCCTGAATAATAATGTCCTAATTTTTATAGAAAAGATGTAAGTTGTTCTCTCACATAAAAAACAGGCTTTTAATTATATTCAAAATAAAACAGTCTCTTAAAGAACAATTATTTGGCATCATTTGAGACATTAAAAAAATAAATTGCAAACTCTAAGATTAATGCCATAAAATAAAACAGATAAATTTTACAAATGTACATAGCAGAAATTGCACTAAAGATCTGTCATGAGCAAATACAGGCAGAATCAGAAATGATATGAGGAATAAAAGTAAAGATGTCAAATTATTTGAAGATAATGAAAGATACCATATGCCAGTAATCGAGTCCATGAGATGGAGTTCCATTGTGAAAATGTATTTGGGAGCTATACTAATATTCAGGAAAAAACTTCAGCCTATCAGCAACATGAAAAAATCTGAAAAGTCAGGCAATATGAAATGTGTATATTCTTAGTTTACCTGAGACCCCATTCTAGCTGTTTATTATTTACCAGTGTTAGAGGTTCTAATATTACAAGTGGTTATCTAAAATAGAACCCTAGCATATTTGTTAGAGGAAAGCTCAATATAATTATTTTCCCTGGTAATCAAAGAATTATCCTTTATGAGAAAATGCTGTCTCTTAAAAGTTAAAAAGTGGTACATGAACTTATTTCTAGGGCAAGAAAAGAGTCATAGACGTAGAGAATGGACGTGTGGACACAGGGTCGGAAGGAAAGGGAAGGACAACTTGGGAAAGTATCATTGGTCTAGATACACTGCTATAAGTAAAATACAGCTAGTGGGAAGCTGCAGTATAGCGCAAGCAGCTCAGCTCGCTGCTTTATGATAACCTAGACGGGTGAGATAGAGTGGCGGGTGGGAGGGATGTCCAGGAGAGAGGGGATATGTTTACATACAGCTGATTCCCTTCATTGTACAGCAGAAACTAACACAGCAAACGTTCTTGCCTTTCCACTGTTAGGAAGGATATGCACTTAATAAACTTAAAAATAATTTAAAAGAAAAATACTAAAGTAGCGACAGGCTTTTCTCTTAACAGAAAAGCCTTTCCTCTTGAATTTCCTGCCTCAGATTACAACATCGTTCCCTCAATCGCTCAGCATGTGAGATATCCTTCTCTACTCTATTTCCCTGTCACCCACAGCAATCACTAAATCCTTTCCATTCTATTCCCTTTTTGTAGGCTACATCAGTCCATCATCTGTCACTCCAGTGTCCCTACTTAGACTTGAATTATCATTTTTTAAGCCTTCAAACTGGTCATACTGCCTTCATTTCTGCTCCTTCCCAATCCATTCTCCGCATAGGCAGTGATCATTTTAAATGTAAATGTAATTTCTTCAGTGTCTTGCCATCACCAAAAGATTGAAATCCGAATTTGTCAGCATGATGTACAAAACCTTTAATGATCTGATTCATGTTTTCTTTTACCTCTACATTCAGGCCACACTTAACCACTTGTACTCTTTCAAATAGTCCAGACATACTCCTAACTCCAGGCCTTTGTAGAAACTCTTCCCTCTGCCTGGAATTCCTTAACTGTAGCTTTCCCGCTTCTTTACCTGGCTAACCCTCTACCCTTCCATCTGTCTACATAGGTGTGTGCCCTTTCAGGAATCCACCCCCTCCCCCTTATCTCCCAAAGGTGAATTAAGTATCTCTTACATACTCTCTATGCAGCCCATAATTAGCCCCTTGGAACATTTATAAAACCACATTAAAACTGCCTGTTTATATATTTATGTTTCTACTTGTAGCTAACTTAAGTATAGACAGCATGTCTTCTATACCTAATTTTAGATGTATATTTCCAGGAAAAAAGTGAGTAAATGAAAATTTTCTAAAACCCTCATTTCTGTGTATACTATACGAAAATATGTGAACAAGTAACTTTCTATCTGTAAGCCTCTGTTTTGCTTAGCCATAAAAGCACAGGGTCACTGAAAAAATCAAAAGGGATACATAAGTGAGCACTCATTAATAATAATAAGGCAGATATCTAATATGTGCTATATTGTTGCATTTTTTTTTTTGTTCTTGCTAATGGTCCTTTGTGAAACTGATGCCATGGATACAGCTGCTTTTATGGATCGCTTTGAGACAGCACTCTGTATTCTTCTCCATGTTGCAGATCTGGGCTCTCCCATCCACANGCATTTTTTTTTTTGTTCTTGCTAATGGTCCTTTGTGAAACTGATGCCATGGATACAGCTGCTTTTATGGATCGCTTTGAGACAGCACTCTGTATTCTTCTCCATGTTGCAGATCTGGGCTCTCCCATCCACATTTTGACAGCCCATCCATCAAAGAATTCCTTGGAGAAAACCACAACAGTCGCCCATGGATTAATAACTGGTTACTAAGAGTTTGCATCAATAAATTAGAGCTGTTTGATTAATAAAGATGTTATTCAACAAGGATATAAATGTGTATACTTCTGCCATACAGTTCTTAATAGAGTATAATAGAATTAGCTTTAACCTCAAAACTCATCAGAATTAATTTAACTCTTTGGGGTTTTCTCCATAGAATAACTTGTGGTTGGAATTTTTAACTCAGGAGGTTTTACATGCATTTAGGAAAGCATGTAAAAATCAAAGGAACAAATGTATTTTTTATAAAGCATGAGAAATGTCAAGCTTATCTTTGGTAGTCCTTATATAGTTGTATAAGGCCTAAAACATCTGATTCTCAATTTTCAGTGTCTAATTATTACCTAANTTTTTTTTTTTTTTGGCTGTGTTGGCTATTCTATTTTTTTTTTTTTTTTGGCTGTGCACTTTTTTTCTCTATTTGTGGCGAATAATTATTTCTTGTCCTTAATACATGGCTCTAATGTTTATACTATCTTGTTCTTTAACAGTTTATTTGCTTTACATCACTGCTTAAATAAACTATCACAAAATTAGTACCTTAAAATAACACAGATTTATAATCTTACAGTTCTGGTGTTTAAAACTTCTCAAATCAAGTGGTTGGCAGGGTGATCTTCCTTTCAGGTGTTCTAGGAAAGACTACATCCTTGCTTTATTCAGCTGCTAGAGGCTGCCTAAATTCCTTGGCTCATGGCTCCACACCACTCTGACTTTTGCTTCTTCCTTTTCCTGACTCTTAGCCTCCTGATTTCCTTTGATAAGGACACTTTGGATTATCCTGGCCATACCCTGACAAGCCAGAATAATCTCCCCCATTTCAGCCTTAATATAACTGCATCTGCTAGTTCATTTTATCTATGTAAGAGAATATATTTACAGGTTTTAGAGATTAAAAAGTAGCCATCTCTGGTATGTGTGGGAGGAACTGTTCTACTTACTAAAAATACAATCTCATGGAATTGGGTCTTCAGATGAACAAGCTGTGGTACAGTTGGTTCTAAATATCTGAGCATATTCTGTTTATGGTACTAGGTACTTCTGGTGCCTTTTTGCTATGCTGTTTTTACATATGCTGAGAAATTGGAAGATGTTGTATGAGTGTTTCATTCTCTTTTTCGAAATCCAGCACTTGTCTTTGCCTTAGACTTTCTCAGTTATCTTTATAAAAATGTAAAATTTTAATTTTTCCAGTTTTATTTAGATATAATTTATATATAACATAGTGCAAGTTTAAGATGCACAATGTTTATTTAATGCATTTATGTATTGCAAAATCATTACTACCTTAGCACTAGCTACCACCTGCATCAAGTTATTTAATTACCATTTCCTTTCTGTAGTAAGAACATTTAAGATCTTTCTTAGCAACTTTCAGGTATATAATACAGTATCATTAAATATAGTCACTATGATGTACATTATAACTCTAAAAAATGTCAATTTTAATCATGCTAATATTCAAAGTAAAATTGGTATGTGATATAAAAATTAAAGGCATAATTTAGAAGTAGAAATAAAAATATTGAATATATTCTGAGGGATTT
The DNA here is from genome assembly GCA_006410675.1 of Oreotragus oreotragus. Lineage (NCBI taxonomy): Eukaryota > Metazoa > Chordata > Mammalia > Artiodactyla > Bovidae > Oreotragus > Oreotragus oreotragus. Next base: position 197,351 of record SJYX01012534.1, on the reverse strand, counting down.
CCCTAACTATTGCTTAAAAGAAAATCTGATTAGCAAGAAAAATAAAATATTTTGCTTAATTGTGACATTCTCAAAAAATGCTAGTATCTTTTATAGAGAACCCTCAGGAAAGTGTACTTTAAATTTGCCTACATTATTCTAATATTGGTTTAGAAAATTAGATTATGTGGTCAATAACTTCTGAAGTAAATAAGAAATGTCTCTAACTTTTGATAAGTTTCCCATCATATAAATATTCTGAAGTATTTAGAAATAAAAAAATTTAATGACTCTGTCATAAGCATTATATCTTTTCTATCATCTGTTTATGAAATACTACTGAATTTTTAAAGTTTTTTTCTCAAGTTTTGACAGATTTATAGTTATCAATACTACTAGACAATTAATCTAAGGTCAGCATTATTCTAATATTGGTTTAGAAAATTAGATTATGTGGTCAATAACTTCTGAAGTAAATAAGAAATGTCTATAACTTTTGATAACTTTCCCATCATATAAATATTCTAAAGTATTTAGAAATAAAAAAATTTAATGACTCTGTCATAAGCATTATATCTTTTCTATCATCTGCTTATGAAATCCTACTGAATTTTTAAAGTTTTTTTCTCAAGTTTTGACAGATTTATAGTTATCAATACTACTAGGCAATTAATCTAAGAAAAACCTGAGCTAAATTGTCCATGACATATTAATAAAGGTTATGCCAAAACATGAACTGTGTCAGCTAAAGTTTTATTCATCGCTTGGTCAGAAAATAAAAGCTTTTTCTTTCTTGTTTCTTAACTCTGAACCATGATTTACATCAGGTAACATTTGAAGCTATAAAGGAAAACAAAATAAATTGTTGTGCTTTACAAATATATAAAGGTTTTTTTAATGCTGGCTTCATGCATATGCATTCACATCCTGGAGTCTCTCAGTGAGATCAATCTCCTGGACATTAGACTGAAGTGTAATTGGCTCTATGGCAAGTCACTATACCATGGCCTCTAGGGAAATACTTGAGGAGAACATTGGAGGATCCTGTTGAAGATCTGTGGTGGTAACGATTGACTGATGATGGCTGGCTCCCTGCTGTCCACTTGTCAGCAAGTGGCAATGCCAGAAAAAGGCCAGGAGAATGTCTTTTCATTTCTAGAAAATCCACAAAAGAGCCATAGAGGAGTCCCAGTGCAGACCATCCTGAGAGCCTTAGCTCCATCCTTTGCCTCCTGCTGCTGATCCTTTCATCACGCTTGTACTGAAGCACCTGTTCAGTTGCCATTCTCTCTGGATGTTTTTTTCTCCCCACCTCTTACAGTAGATAATCTACTCTTATTTCAGTAGATTTTTTTTTTAATATTTCCTGATTCTTGTAATCAAATGACTCTCCACATCAGGTGACCAAAGTATTGGAGTTTCAACTTCAGCATCAGTCCTTCCAATGATTATTCAGGGCTGATTTCCTATAGGATTGACTGGTTTGATCTCCTTGCAGTCCAAGGGATTCTCAAGAGTCTTCTCCAACACCACAGTTCAAAAGCATCAGTTCTTAGGTGTTCAGATTTCTTTATAGTCCAACTCTCACATCCATACCTGACTACTGGAAAAACCACAACTTTGACTAGATAGTAAGTTGATGAAGTTTTAAATGGCTTTTGGAAAGTACATAAAAAGTTGAAAACATAATCCCCCAAAAATGGTCAATCTTAAACTAAAAGAAGTCACTAACATAAAACTCTTATTTATTTAAAAACCAACAGTTAAATGTCTGTAATAAAACAAAGCAGACTCACAGATGTAGAGAACAAACTGCAGGTTATCAGTAGAGGAGGAGGGTATTAAGATACACAAACTAGTACGTGTAAAATAAATAAGCAGGGGCTTCCCTGGTGGGTCATTGGTAAAGAATACACTTGCCAGTGCAGGAAACATGGGTTGGATCTGTAATCTGGGAATCCCTGATCTGAGAGGATACCTCATGTCTTGGAACTAAGCCTGACTGCTTCAACTATTGAACTTGTGCTGTAGAGCCAGGGAGATGCAACTTCTGAACCCATTTGCTTCAACTACTGAAGCTTGTGGGGCCCTAGCGCCAGTGCTCGGCAACAAGAGAAGCTGCTGCAATGAGAAGCTCTCTCACCACAGCTAGAGAGTAGTCCCCACTCACCACAACTAGAGGAAAGCCTGTGCAGCAACAAAGACCCACCCTAGTCAAAAAGAAAGAAAGAAGCAATAAGGATGTATTGTACATTACAGAGAAATATAGCCATTATTTTGTATTAATTCTAAATAAAGTATAATTTATAAACATATTGAACCCTAGGTCGTACACCTAAAACTAATATATTATTGCCTGTCAATTAGACTTTAATAGATATAACTAAAAATAGAAGAAATTATATTTTTGCCATGCACAATTCACTGTGAGAATTGTTGTGGGTGTGGAAATGAATGGATTTTTGCAGGTTGGAAAGGATAATGACAGTAAGCTAACAACAGCCACATAGTGAAGCAAGTGCTCCAAAAGCACTACCTTCCAGATGCCATGGGACACATTAAGAGAGTGCTAGGCCAAACCTCCAAGAGGGAAGAACATTTTCCTGATTAGAATGGCAGTTCAGTTCAGTTCAGTCACTCAGTAGTTTCTGACTCTGTGACCCCACGAACCACAGCACACCAGACCTCCCTGTCCATCACTAACTCCCAGAGTCCGCCCAAAGCCATGTCTGTTGAGTCAATGATGCCATTCAACCATCTCATCCTCTGCCGTCCCCTTCTCCTCCTGCTCTCAATCTTTCCAATGAGGATCTTTTCCAATGAGTCAGCTCTTCTCATTAGGTGGCCAAAGTATTGGAGTTTCGGCTTCAACATCAGTCCTTCCAACAAACACCCAGAACTGATCTCCTTTAAGATGGACTGGTTGGATCCCCTTGCAGTCCAAGGGGCTCTCAAGAGTCTTCTCCAAAACCAGAGTTCAAAAGCATCAATTCTTCGGTGCTCAGCTTTCTTTATAGTCCAACTCTCACTCCGCAAATTAATCTTAATCTGATGGTTAATCAGCTATATGAAATAAGAAATACTGGAAGGTGAATAAATAGAATTTTCTGAGACTGATGTTAATGTAATATAATTGAGTTGTGTAAGGAGAGGTGAGCTTCCCAGGTGGATCAGTGGTAAAGAATCTGCCTGCCAATACAGGAGATGCAGGTTCCATCCTTGGGTCAGAGAGATCCTCTGGAGAAAGAAATAGCAACCCATTCCAGTCTTCTTGCATGGGAAATTCCATGGACAGAGAAGGATGGTGGGCTACAGTTCGTGGAGTCACAAAGAGTTGGATACAGCTTGGCAACTAAACAACAGCAACAAATAGAGATATCAGGCATTAAGGAATAATAAAACATGAAGGAGGAAGGAAAAATAAAGAAAGCATCATATCTTGTAAGCTATATTCATTCACTATGATATGATATAAATACCTGAAAGGCCACTTACCTTTCACTAAAACATGAGTGATTTGGACAAATAAATTCACTGACCCTGCCCAGTAGCCCAAGAGAATGCAAACTGAGAAGGATCTGAGGGCTAACTCCCAAATTGATAATACAGAATAAAACTTCATCTATAATACTCATAAATATGGTCCATTAACCACGTGAATCAATCATCACATAGGTTCTTAAATAAACATCCAGATTTGGGGGCAAATCGATCAAACCTATTGTATAATATTTCAAGGCATGAGACCAAAACATCAACACTTTTTACCAAGCAGTTTAGTTCCCTCATAACTCAGATGGTTATGAATCTGCCTACAATGCAGGAGACCTCAGTTCAATCCCTGGGTTAGGAAGATCCCCTGGAGATAGGAATGGTCACCCACTCTAGTTTCCTTGCCTGGAGAATTCCATGCAGAGAGGAGCTTTGTGGGCCACAGTCCATGGGGTATCAAAGAATCAGACACAACAGACTAATACTTTCACTTTAATTGATTAAGCATAAAAATATGTAAGTTTAACTTTATAAACATTTATGCAAATAATGCTTCAGTTCAGTTCAGTCGCTCAGTCGTGTCTGACTCTTCGCGACTCCATGAATTGCAGCACGCCAGGCCTCCCTATCCATCACCAACTCCCGGAGTTCACTCAGACTCACGTCCATTGAGTCCGTGATGCCATCCAACCATCTCATTCTCTGTTGTCCCCTTCTCCTTTTGCCCCCAATCCCTCCCAGCATCAGGGTCTTTTCCAACGAGTCAACACCTTGCATGAGGTGGCCAAAGTACTGGAGTTTCAGCTTCAGCATCATTCTCTCCAAAGGAATCCCAGGGCTGATCTTCTTCAGAATGGACTGACTGGATCTCTTTGCAGTCCCAGGGACTCTCAAGAGTCTTCTGCAACACCACAGTTCAAAAGCATGGATTCTTCGGCGCTCCGCTTTCTTCACAGTCTAACTCTCACATCCATACATGACCACTGGAAAAACCTTAGCCTTGATTAGATGGACCTTTGTTGGCAAAGTAATGTCTCTGCTTTTCAATATGCTATCTAGATTGGTCATAACTTTTCTTCCAAGGAGTAAGCATCTTTTAATTTCATGGCTGCAGTCACCATCTGCAGTGATTTTGGAGCCTGCCAAAAATAAAGTCTGACACTGTTTCCACTGTTTCCCATCTATTTGCCATGAAGTAAGTGAGGGGACTGGACGGCATGATCTTAGGTTTTTGAATGTTGAGTTTTAAGCTAACTTTTTCACTTTCCTCTTTCACCTTCATCAAGAGGCTCTTTAGTTTCTCTTTACTTTCTGCCATAAGAGTGGTGTCTGTCATCTGCATATCTGAGGATATTGATATTCCTCCTGGCAATCTTGATTCCAGCTTGTGCTTCATCCAGCCCGGCATTTCGCATGATGTACTCTACATATACGTTACATAAGCAGGGTGACAAAATACAGCCTTGATGTACTCCTTTTCCAATTCTGAGCCAGTCCATTGTTTCATGTCTGGTTCCAACTGTTGCTTCTTGACCTGCATACCGACTTCTCAGGAGGCAGGTAAGGTGTGCTGGTATTCCCATCTCTTGAAGAATTTTCCACAGTTGGTTGTGATCTATACAGTTAAAGGCTTTGGTGTAATCAATAAAGTAGAAGTAGATGTTTTTCTGGTATTCTCCTGATTTTTCAAACTGCCAGAACTGAGTTTGAGTGTCTCCTGTGGAGGTATGGGTCAACAGTGGCCTGCTGCAGGG
>SJYX01012534.1:175821-192085 GCA_006410675.1 Oreotragus oreotragus | reverse complement strand
TTCAGTTCTAACTGTTGCTTCCTGACCTGCATATTGGTTTCTCAAGAGGCAGGTCAGGTGGTCTGGTATTCCTATCTCTTTCAGAATTTGCCTATTTATGCATAAATGCTTATCTATGAAAATGATATCTTTCTATTAAACAACACAGTTTTACAGATGCTAAGTAAACTATGTGAACAGCAGCAGTTCAAATACAGAAATGAAAATTAGATTCGGACAAAATACAAACAATTGCAATTATTTTGGCATCTTGAAAACAGCCCAGAAATACTAATTTCAGGTTTGATATTTGTTACAGTTGTCTCCAAGAGCATATCTAATATCAAATGTGTTAGTCAGGGATAAATTGTAGTACTTTAATTTCATTATATCTGATTATATCTCTTAGCTATCTATGTATTAGCCTGTTAATCCCAGTAATAGGAGTTAGGTATCTTAATCATATTATACAAAAGTCTTCACTCTCCTCAAAGAACATGGTAGGTAATATATCACATTATATTTGTCTTAAGTATTAACAAATACCTTATGGACTAAATAAGGTATATAATATAATGTTTCAAAATATATATAGGTTAGGACTGTGATTACTTTGATGTCAAAGTGTTCTTTGCCATCAGAGAACTTTGTCTTTGTTTTTCTCTTCTTTTTTTTCTTCTGTAGAGAGGAATAGAGTGCTGCCTCTTACAAAATTGCTGTGAAAACTAAAGTACAAAGAGGGATGAGTTCCTGGCAAATCATACTCACCCNTGATCTCCTTGCAGTCCAAGGGATTCTCAAGAGTCTTCTCCAACACCACAGTTCAAAAGCATCAGTTCTTAGGTGTTCAGATTTCTTTATAGTCCAACTCTCACATCCATACCTGACTACTGGAAAAACCACAACTTTGACTAGATAGTAAGTTGATGAAGTTTTAAATGGCTTTTGGAAAGTACATAAAAAGTTGAAAACATAATCCCCCAAAAATGGTCAATCTTAAACTAAAAGAAGTCACTAACATAAAACTCTTATTTATTTAAAAACCAACAGTTAAATGTCTGTAATAAAACAAAGCAGACTCACAGATGTAGAGAACAAACTGCAGGTTATCAGTAGAGGAGGAGGGTATTAAGATACACAAACTAGTACGTGTAAAATAAATAAGCAGGGGCTTCCCTGGTGGGTCATTGGTAAAGAATACACTTGCCAGTGCAGGAAACATGGGTTGGATCTGTAATCTGGGAATCCCTGATCTGAGAGGATACCTCATGTCTTGGAACTAAGCCTGACTGCTTCAACTATTGAACTTGTGCTGTAGAGCCAGGGAGATGCAACTTCTGAACCCATTTGCTTCAACTACTGAAGCTTGTGGGGCCCTAGCGCCAGTGCTCGGCAACAAGAGAAGCTGCTGCAATGAGAAGCTCTCTCACCACAGCTAGAGAGTAGTCCCCACTCACCACAACTAGAGGAAAGCCTGTGCAGCAACAAAGACCCACCCTAGTCAAAAAGAAAGAAAGAAGCATTAAGGATGTATTGTACATTACAGAGAAATATAGCCATTATTTTGTATTAATTCTAAATAAAGTATAATTTATAAACATATTGAACCCTAGGTCGTACACCTAAAACTAATATATTATTGCCTGTCAATTAGACTTTAATAGATATAACTAAAAATAAAAGAAATTATATTTTTGCCATGCACAATTCACTGTGAGAATTGTTGTGGGTGAGGAAATGAATGGATTTTTGCAGGTTGGAAAGGATAATGACAGTAAGCTAACAACAGCCACATAGTGAAGCAAGTGCTCCAAAAGCACTACCTTCCAGATGCCATGGGACACATTAAGAGAGTGCTAGGCCAAACCTCCAAGAGGGAAGAACATTTTCCTGATTAGAATGGCAGTTCAGTTCAGTTCAGTCACTCAGTAGTTTCTGACTCTGTGACCCCACGAACCACAGCACACCAGACCTCCCTGTCCATCACTAACTCCCAGAGTCCGCCCAAAGCCATGTCTGTTGAGTCAATGATGCCATTCAACCATCTCATCCTCTGCCGTCCCCTTCTCCTCCTGCTCTCAATCTTTCCAATGAGGATCTTTTCCAATGAGTCAGCTCTTCTCATTAGGTGGCCAAAGTATTGGAGTTTCGGCTTCAACATCAGTCCTTCCAACAAACACCCAGAACTGATCTCCTTTAAGATGGACTGGTTGGATCCCCTTGCAGTCCAAGGGGCTCTCAAGAGTCTTCTCCAAAACCAGAGTTCAAAAGCATCAATTCTTCGGTGCTCAGCTTTCTTTATAGTCCAACTCTCACTCCGCAAATTAATCTTAATCTGATGGTTAATCAGCTATATGAAATAAGAAATACTGGAAGGTGAATAAATAGAATTTTCTGAGACTGATGTTAATGTAATATAATTGAGTTGTGTAAGTAGAGGTGAGCTTCCCAGGTGGATCAGTGGTAAAGAATCTGCCTGCCAATACAGGAGATGCAGGTTCCATCCTTGGGTCAGAGAGATCCTCTGGAGAAAGAAATAGCAACCCATTCCAGTCTTCTTGCATGGGAAATTCCATGGACAGAGAAGGATGGTGGGCTACAGTTCGTGGAGTCACAAAGAGTTGGATACAGCTTGGCAACTAAACAACAGCAACAAATAGAGATATCAGGCATTAAGGAATAATAAAACATGAAGGAGGAAGGAAAAATAAAGAAAGCATCATATCTTGTAAGCTATATTCATTCACTATGATATGATATAAATACCTGAAAGGCCACTTACCTTTCACTAAAACATGAGTGATTTGGACAAATAAATTCACTGACCCTGCCCAGTAGCCCAAGAGAATGCAAACTGAGAAGGATCTGAGGGCTAACTCCCAAATTGATAATACAGAATAAAACTTCATCTATAATACTCATAAATATGGTCCATTAACCACGTGAATCAATCATCACATAGGTTCTTAAATAAACATCCAGATTTGGGGGCAAATCGATCAAACCTATTATATAATATTTCAAGGCATGAGACCAAAATATCAACACTTTTTACCAAGCAGTTTAGTTCCCTCGTAACTCAGATGGTTATGAATCTGCCTACAATGCAGGAGACCTCAGTTCAATCCCTGGGTTAGGAAGATCCCCTGGAGATAGGAATGGTCACCCACTCTAGTTTCCTTGCCTGGAGAATTCCATGCAGAGAGGAGCTTTGTGGGCCACAGTCCATGGGGTATCAAAGAATCAGACACAACAGACTGACTAATACTTTCACTTTAATTGATTAAGCATAAAAATATGTAAGTTTAACTTTATAAACATTTATGCAAATAATACTTCAGTTCAGTTCAGTCGCTCAGTCGTGTCTGACTCTTCGCGACTCCATGAATTGCAGCACGCCAGGACTCCCTATCCATCACCAACTCCCGGGGTTCACCCAGACTCACGTCCATCGAGTCCATGATGCCATCCAACCATCTCATCCTCTGTTGTCCCCTTCTCCTTTTGCCCCCAATCCCTCCCAGCATCAGGGTCTTTTCCAATGAGTCAACACCTTGCATGAGGTGTCCAAAGTACTGGAGTTTCAGCTTCAGCATCATTCTCTCCAAAGGAATCCCAGGCCTGATCTTCTTCAGAATGGACTGATTGGATCTCTTTGCAGTCCCAGGGACTCTCAAGAGTCTTCTGCAACACCACAGTTCAAAAGCATTGATTCTTCGGCGCTCCGCTTTCTTCACAGTCTAACTCTCACATCCATACATGACCGCTGGAAAAACCTTAGCCTTGATTAGACGGACCTTTGTTGGCAAAGTAATGTCTCTGCTTTTCAATATGCTATCTAGATTGGTCATAACTTTTCTTCCAAGGAGTAAGCATCTTTTAATTTCATGGCTGCAGTCACCATCTGCAGTGATTTTGGAGCCTGCCAAAAATAAAGTCTGACACTGTTTCCACTGTTTCCCCATCTATTTCCCATGAAGTGATGGGACCAGATACCATGATCTTAGCTTTCTGAATGCTGAGCTTTAAACCAACTTTTTCACTCTCCACTTTCACTTTCATCAAGAGGCTTTTTAGCTCCTCTTCACTTTCTGCCAAAAGAGTGGTGTCATCTGCATATCTGAGGTTATTGATATTTCTCCTGGCAGTCTTGATTCCATTTTGTGTTTCTTCCAGTCCAGCTTTTCTCATGATGTACTCTGCATATAAGTTAAATAAGCAGGGTGACAATATACAGCCTTGATGTACTCCTTTTCCTATTTGGAACCAGTCTGTTGTTCCATGTTCAGTTCTAACTGTTGCTTCCTGACCTGCATATTGGTTTCTCAAGAGGCAGGTCAGGTGGTCTGGTATTCCTATCTCTTTCAGAATTTGCCTATTTATGCATAAATGCTTATCTATGAAAATGATATCTTTCTATTAAACAACACAGTTTTACAGATGCTAAGTAAACTATGTGAACAGCAGCAGTTCAAATACAGAAATGAAAATTAGATTCGGACAAAATACAAACAATTGCAATTATTTTGGCATCTTGAAAACAGCCCAGAAATACTAATTTCAGGTTTGATATTTGTTACAGTTGTCTCCAAGAGCATATTTAATATCAAATGTGTTAGTCAGGGATAAATTGTAGTACTTTAATTTCATTATATCTGATTATATCTCTTAGCTATCTATGTATTAGCCTGTTAATCCCAGTAATAGGAGTTAGGTATCTTAATCATATTATACAAAAGTCTTCACTCTCCTCAAAGAACATGGTAGGTAATATATCACATTATATTTGTCTTAAGTATTAACAAATACCTTATGGACTAAATAAGGTATATAATATAATGTTTCAAAATATATATAGGTTAGGACTGTGATTACTTTGATGTCAAAGTGTTCTTTGCCATCAGAGAACTTTGTCTTTGTTTTTCTCTTCTTTTTTTTCTTCTGTAGAGAGGAATAGAGTGCTGCCTCTTACAAAATTGCTGTGAAAACTAAAGTACAAAGAGGGATGAGTTCCTGGCAAATCATACTCACCCAATCAGTGCATATTATCTAGTACATGATGCACACACACATACACTATTTATAAAGGTGAGTAAATGGATTGTCCCAGACCTTTACAGTTTGCAGCTCACTTTAGTTTTAAATAATTGTTGGCCAGTAAAAACAGGTACTATTTATCACCTACAATATTTGAAATACAAATTTCCAATAAAAAAATCTAAGCAGATAAGTTCATCTGTGTGCTCAGTTGTGTCCTACTCTTTGTGACTCCACAGACTGTAGCCCACCAGGCTCCTCTGTCCATGGGATTTTCCAGGCAAGAATATTGGAATGGATTGCCATTTTCTACTCCAGAGGTTCTTCATGACCCAGGGATTGAATTCTTGTGCCTCCTGAACTGGCAGGCAGATTCTTTGCCACTGCGCCATCTGGGAAGCCCAAGGTCACCTAGTTTTTTTCTTAATAATATATGTACTTATATATATAATATATATGCTAGAATTATTGATTATAATAAAGAATACTACAGTATCATTATACATCAGTAGTGAATCAGGCCCTAAATAATATACATATTTTCTTTGCATTAAATGTTTGCCTATTTTCATTATTTGAAAAAAATACAATTGGTGTTATACAAGTTGAATAGTATAATAAAATATTATACTATCATGAAGCAATGAAATATAACTAGACAGCAAAGAGACAAATTTAAGGCTTTAAAATCTAATTCTATTCAAATACATTTTTTATAATAACTCAAGATCATTTTTTGAGTTTATAAGATATAAATATATTATAAATATGCATATATAAATGTATGCATTTACTAAATATATATATATTTCTGTGTGTGTGGGTAGACAGCAATGCAGTCCACAGTAATTGGCATTGTTCTCTCCATTGAAAGACTGCTTATTTATACAAATTATATCTTTTTATTAAACAACACAATTTTACAGATGTTAAGTAAACTATGTGAACAACAGTAGCTTAAAGACATATAAAAGTCAGAATCAGACAAGATACAAAAATTGCAATTATTTTGGCTTCTTGGAAATAGCCCCATAAATACTAATTTCAGATGTGATATTTTGTTACAGTTGTCTCCAAGAACATATTTAATACCAAATGTGTTAGGCAGGGATAAATTGTAGTACTTCAACTTCATTTACGGGAACTAGTAAAATGAGTATGGAAATTGGCTTTGAAAAGTACTGAAATGAGAGGCTTATAAAAGATTGGATGGTTCTGTATTGTTTACATGTTAATTTAGTAATGCATCTTGATTATATGATATAATAGGAAGAACAATTACCATTAACTCAACTAATATTAGAATCTAATCCATGATGTTAACTTCCTGCCACACCACTCATACTTGCTTCTCTCCAAACTTCTATTATGTCCATTTTTCAAGATGAAAATGGTGACAAATTACACCAACCACTGGAGTCCTGACTTGAAATCAGCAAATTAGTGCCTGTATGATATAAGAGCCAGTGTTAGAAAATAATTTGCAGGCTCCCAGAACATTGTTTTACACTTTGAGTTTATTAAACTCAAAACAAAACTAAACAACTCTTATTAAGATACTCATCAAACATATAAATTTATCTCTTTAAAGTTTCCTTTCAGATAATCCATTGCTTAAATTCTGATTTTAATGTTTATGATGCCACATTCAAAAAGTTCATGCAAATAATCTCATTATGCTTTAAATAGGCAGTGTTTATTCGCTTATTAAAATGGTTAGGCATTGTCTTAATTCATTCAAGCTACAATAACAAAATATTAATACCACAGACTGGGTGGCCTGTAAAAAGTAAACATTTCTTTCTCACATTTCTTGAGGCTTGAAGTCTGCAATCAGGGCCAGTATGGTCAGCAAGGGCTCCTTTCTGGGTGACAGACTTCAAGTAATAGCCTCAAGCGGCAGGTGGGGCTGGGCCGTTCTGTTCAGTCTCTTTTATAAAATCACTAACCACATTCACGAGCATTCCACCCCCATGGCCTGTTGTTCTTCAGTCTCTCAGTCATGCCTGACAGTTTGTGACCCCATAGATCACAGCCCATCAGACTTCCCTGTCCTTCACTATCTCCCAGAGTTTGCTCAAACTCTTGTCCATTGAGTCGATGATACCATCCAACCATCTCATTCTTTGTAGCCCCCATCTGAGTATCTCCTAAATACCTCAACCTGTAATATCACGTTGGACATTAGAATTTCAATGCATGAACGTATGAATTTGGGGGGAAACACACACATTCAGACCATAGCAGGATTTTTGTTTTTGTTTTTATTCTAACATGTATACTAACTTCAAATATATATGCATAATTTATAAATATATTATACATATTGATGTATGTGTGTGCTCACTCCCAGTCATGTCCGACTCTTTGCAACCCCAAGGACTGTAGCCCACCAGGCTCCTCTGTCCATAGGCTTCTTCTGATAAGAACACTAGAGTGGGGTGTCATTTCCTCCTTCAGGGGATCACCCTGACCCAGGGATCAAACCCACATCTCCTGTGTCTCCTGCATCTCCTGCATTGGCAAGTGGATTCTTTACCACTATGTATGTACATTTATAATTATATATATATATATAGTCCTGGAGAACACTCCTGCATCTCTTCCTTTATCATTTTGAAATTTACCTCATCTCTTCTACATATACATCAAACAGCAGTCTCCAAACTCACACATTCAGCTTCTTACAATTTTCCTCCTACCACATATAACTCTCAAATCATGTTTACCACTCCTCGTGAAACAAAACAGAAAGTAATCCTTACCCTGTATAACAGACAGATTTGTGAAGATCAACAGAAATGACGATATGAGCATTTGAGGTCTTCAGAAACTATACGAATGAAAGAAAAAGTATTACTAGTACAAACAATCTTTGGATTTGATCAGATTACAATTGGCAGTGCATTTTTAAGGGTGACCCTGGTGGCTCCCACCAGGGAGAAGGCAATGGCACCCCACTCCAGTACTCTTGCCTGGAAAATCGCATGAACAAAGGAGCCTGGTGGGCTGCAGTCCATGGGGTTGCGAAGAGTTGGACACAACTGAGAGACTTCACTTTCACTTTCACTAGTGGCTCAGATGGTAAAGAATCGCCTGCAATGCAGGAGACCCAGGTTCAATCCCTGGGTCAGGAAGATCCTCTGGAAAAGGGAATAGCTACCCACTCCAATATTCTTCCTTGGACAATCTCATGGACAGAAGAGCCTGGTGGGCTATAGTCTATGGGTCGCAAAGAGTCAGACATGGTTGAGAGACTAATATTTTCACTTTTTAGGGGTGAAAATAATAAATTTCAATAAATGAATCTAAATTTTATTTTAATTATAAAATCAGGATTAAAAAGGAACAAAAATATTTTTCACTGAAACTATTGGCATGTAAGAATAAGTATAGTAATAACTTTTGGTACATTTGATTCCAGAAGTTTTATAATAATTGTATTATTTTTTAAATAACCAATCAGAGATTTTTAAAAAATTAATTTTAATTATAGGATAGTTGCTTAACAATGTCATGTTGCTAGTCAGATATTTGAGGTTATATTTATTCAAGGGAAACATCATTTATTAAAATTACTTGGAATAGCGTTATGTAAACCAGTGAGTTGGTATTTTATATTACTTTATAATCCGTCCATGGGATTTTCCAGGCAAGAGTACTGGAGTGGGGTGCCATTGCCTTCTCCAATAATACATATAACTGCTGACTCTTGCCTGGAGAATCCCATGGATGGAGGAGCCTGGTAGGCTGCAGTCCATGGGGTCGCTGAGGGTCAGTCATGACTGATGGACTTCACTTTCACTTTTCACTTTCATGCATTGGAGAAGGAAATGACAACCCACTCCAGTATTCTTGCCTGGAGAATCCCAGGGACGGGGGAGCCTGGTGTGCTGCCGTCTGTGGGGTCACACAGAAGCAGACATGACTAAAGTGATGTAGCAGTAACACCAGCAACACTTTAAGTAACTTTTGGACTTTTGATTTTAGAGAAGATTAAGATAATATAGCATGTTTAAACTTTAAAGCAATATTAATTGTGAAAACACAAAGATGTTGAAAGACTCAAATTATATTACATTAAAAATTATTGTCATGACTCCTTTGAAATCTACTATATAGAAAAATTTAAGATCATTTATTTAGTATGATATATGTGAAATATCACTAAAGAGTAATTGCAACTAAAACAACTAGATTACCTTGTTAAAATACAATGTGAAAAGTTTTATCATGTCTGTGTCTAAAAGGAAACTTCAGAAGTTGGGAAATAATCATTCTGAGCAGTATATTTCTAAATAAAATAATTTAATTACTTAATATATCAGCAAGTAGAATCGGTTTCAGTTTGTTTTCATGTTGCATTTATAACAGATTTTTCTGATGATAAATTCTGAGAGGAAACTAAAATAATATTTATCAAACAAAACAAACTATGGGAAGTAGATCTAAAAAGAGAAAATGAAAAAACTTTTAAGATGATACTGTGCAAATTACTTAAATGTTGAAGGATTTTCATCATTATTAAACCTACCTGTAATGATAAAAAAAAAATGGTTCTTTAGCTCAGCTCATTTTTGCTTAGCACTGTAATGTCAACTCCACCTCCGCCAATTATAGACAAACATATACATAAGTAATAGAGATGGAGATGAAGAAGCAGATATAAGTTCAGATGCAGATGGAGATGCAGATGTAGATGGAGATGTGGGTGGAGAGAGATATTAAAAGCACAAAGACATTATATTCAGGCTTATTTTAGATGTAATCATACAGAC
This sequence comes from Oreotragus oreotragus, assembly GCA_006410675.1. Classification (NCBI taxonomy): domain Eukaryota; kingdom Metazoa; phylum Chordata; class Mammalia; order Artiodactyla; family Bovidae; genus Oreotragus; species Oreotragus oreotragus. Next base: position 182,291 of record SJYX01012534.1, on the reverse strand, counting down.
TCGATTCTTATTTGCTCCATAATTAGTCTGCCAAGACTTTTATACCATAGTCTGGGTGGCTTGAACAACAAACATTGCTAGCTTCTTACAGTTTTAGATGCTAGAAATCTGAGATAGAGGTGTCAGCAGGATGTTTCCATCTGAGAGCTGTGATGGAAGGGTCGGTTCCAGGGCTTTCTACTTGGCTTGTAGAGAAGTCTTCTCCCTGTCTTCAATCTATGCTTGTCTACATCTAAATTTCTTCTTGTAAGAAAACTAGTCATACTGGATTAGTGGTAAAAAAAAAAAAAAAAAAAATCTGCCTGCCAATGCAGGAGACGCAGGAGACGTGGGTTCATTCCCTGGGTGGTAAAGATCTCCTGGAGAAAGAAATGTATACTCACTCCAGTATTCTTGCCTGGAAAATCCCACAGACAGAGGAGCCTGGTGGACTACAGTCCATGAGGTCGCAAAGAGTCAGATACGACTGAGCAACTGAGCTTACTGGATTAGTCAGTTCAGTCGCTCAGTCGTGTCTGACCCTTTGCGACCCCATGAATCGCAGCACGCCAGGCCTCCCTGTCCGTCACCAACTCCCGGAGTTTACCCAAACTCATGTCCATCAGTTTGGTGATGCCATCCAGCTATCTCATTCTCAGTCGTCCCCTTCTCCTCCTGCCCCCAATCCCTCCCAGCATCAAAGTCTTTTCCAGTGAGTCAGCTCTTCTCATGAGGTGAACAAAGTATTGGAGTTTTAGCTTCAGCATCAGTCCTTCCAATAAACACCCAGGACTGATCTCCTTTACAATGAACTGGTTGGATCTCCTTGCAGTTCAAGGGACTCTCAAGAGTCTTCTGTGATACCACAGTTCAAAAGCATCAATTCTTTGACACTCTGCTTTCTTCACAGTCCAACTCTTGCATACATACATGACCACTGGAAAAACCATAGCCTTGACTAGACGGACCTTTGTTGGTAAGGTAATGTCTCTGCTTTTTAATATGCTCTTTAGGTTGGTCATAACATTCCTTCCAAGGAGTAAACATCTTTTAATTTAATGGCTTCAATCACCATCTGCAGTGATTTTGGAGCCCCCAAAAATAAAGTCTGACACTGTTTCCACTGTTTCCACTGTTTCCCCATCTATTTCCCATGAAGTGATGGGACCAGATGCCATGATCTTCGCTTTCTGAATGCTGAGCTTTAAGCAACTTTTTCACTCTCCTCTTTCACTTTCATCAAGAGGCTTTTTAGTTCTGGGCTGACCCTAAAAACCTCATATTAAGTAGTTACCACCATAAAGGCCTTTTCTTCTAACTAGAGTCACATTCTGATGTACTTGGGATTAGAATTTCAGCATAGAGTTTTGGGGAGCAACAAAATCTTGTATACATGTCCTAATATTTAGTAGCATTATGCAATATAATAATTAATGTTATAGTGTTTTTATTTTATAACCTCATCTATTTCCCATGAAGTGATGGGACCAGATGCCATGATCTTCGCTTTCTGAATGCTGAGCTTTAAGCAACTTTTTCACTCTCCTCTTTCACTTTCATCAAGAGGCTTTTTAGTTCTGGGCTGACCCTAAAAACCTCATATTAAGTAGTTACCACCATAAAGGCCTTTTCTTCTAACTAGAGTCACATTCTGATGTACTTGGGATTAGAATTTCAGCATAGAGTTTTGGGGAGCAACAAAATCTTGTATACATGTCCTAATATTTAGTAGCATTATGCAATATAATAATTAATGTTATAGTGTTTTTATTTTATAACCGTAAAATATTACTCTTCTCTATGAAAGATAGAGATTTTAATTTTCTGTGCTAAAACTTATCTTTCTTGCCTCATAGTCTATGCTTTTATTTATTCATTTGGTTGCCTATATATATATTCATTAATATGTTTACATACATGCCAAATGTTTAATTTTTTATTTGAATAATAATTGCATGCCCTTTTTGAAATTCACTGTCCTCTCAATTTCATCTTAATTGTTCTATGACAATTATGTAGATTTTTATTTCTTTTATTTATATAAAAAATCCGCTTTATTCTTGAAGATGATGTCCTTGCAGTTGGCCAGATTTCTGTTGAATTTGAACAAAATTATTTAGTGACATATGGCACAAGAATCATCCTCATAGTCCTTTCAGTTGTATTCTTTTAATTCAATTTTTCTGAAATTGTCTCCTTTTGTTTTTAATTTTTTTAAGCTAGACGCCACACTTATATAATATTTTCACACATTTTACAGATTTGTTTAGTTAGCTTTACACTTGATTATTTTTCTATGTACTGAATTCCAGCTATAAAATTTTTTTCCACTAAAATTTTGCAATTTAAAAATCCAATATGGTATCCCAGTTGACTCAGGTAAAGAATAGTCAGTATTGAAAATAGTACTGANCAGATTTGTTTAGTTAGCTTTACACTTGATTATTTTTCTATGTACTGAATTCCAGCTATAAAATTTTTTTCCACTAAAATTTTGCAATTTAAAAATCCAATATGGTATCCCAGTTGACTCAGGTAAAGAATAGTCAGTATTGAAAATAGTACTGAAAGTAGTCAACAGAAAAGACTCTAGTAGTAAAGAGTCTGCCTGCCAATGCGTAGAGACATGAGTTTGATCCCTGGGTGGAAAGATTCCCTGGAGAAGGAAATGGCAACCTACTCCAGTGTTCTTGCTTGGAGAATTCCATGGACGGAGGTGTCTGGGAGGCTACAGTACCTAGGGCTATGGTACAACAAAGAGCTGGACACACTGCAGCTCGCACACTGGGTCACTGGGGAATCATGGTCGTACTTGCTTATTTGTTAGTCCTCCCTCCACAGAAATTCACTAATAATACTCTGTTATTTATTTTTCTCAGTAGCTAAGACACATCCATTTCTTTGCAACCCCATGGACTGCAGCACACCAGGCTTCCCTGTCTTCACTATCTCCCACAGTTTGCTCAAACTCATATCCATTGAGTCAGTCAGGTCATCCAGCCATCTCATTCTCTGTCGTCCCCTTCTCCTCCTGCCCTCACTCCTTCCTAGTATCAGGATCTTTTCAATGAGTCAGCTCTTCACATTAGATGGCCAACGTATTGGAGCTTCAGCTTCAATATCAGACCTTCCAAAGAATATTCAGGGTTGATTTCCTTTCAGATTGACTGATTTGATCTCCTTGCTTGTCCAAGGGATTCTCAAGAGTATTCTCCAGCACCACAGTTGGAAAGCATCAACTCTTTGCTGCTCAGCCTTCTTTATGGTCCAGTTCTCAGATCTGTTTGATTTTATGGACCTTTGTCAACAAAGTTATGTCTCTGCTTTTTAATACACTGTATAGGTTTGTCATTGCTTTTAATCCAAAGAGCAATAGGGCCCCTGAAATTTCTATTATCTGTTGATTTATTGTTTATCTTCTATTGTCTCCTGTCATAGGAATTGTGTATCTAATTCTATGTATTTTTGTGAGAATTAGCTTTTATATGTTCCATATCTTCTCATTTAGTTTACTTTTTAGCAAGAAGATGATTTCATGAATTTTAATTTGTATCCTTCTACACATTTGTTATATTTTTGAAATCATTTTTTTTTATTTTAAAGAGATTCTTGTTTTCTAGTGTTCCTATTTCCTAGTATTATTCTTTTCTTTAATAGTAAAAAACTTTTTCATATTTCTCTTAATATGTACCTTAATATTATTTTTCTCATCACCAACATAATCAGCATCGTCTCAACCACTTTTCTCTCCTTTTATTGAGATATATTTGACATGTAACATCATATTAGTCGAAGGTGTGCACTATAATGATTTTATATATGTATATATTGCAAAGCAATCACTACAACAAGTTTAGTTGACATCTGTTATCTTGTGCTTGTGTGTCCAACAAAGTGCTAAGTCGTATCCAACTCTTTGAGACCCCAAGATTGTGGCCTGCCAGGCTCCTCAGTCCATGGGATTTTCTAGCCAAAATACTGGAGTCGGTGGTTATTTCATTCTCCAAGGGATTTTCCTGGATCGAGGGATCAAATCTGGGTTTCTTGCATTGCAAGCAGGTTCTTTGCCACTGAGTCACCAGGGAAGACCTCACATAATTCTAATTCTCTATCTTCACAGGAAAATTTTTAAATTCTGCTCTCATCATCACTTAGCTTTTCAAATATACTATATAGTATTGTCACCTCTGTTGCCATGCTATACATTACATCCCAGAACTTATCTTTCAGGTACTTTTTTTTTTAATTCTTTTTGTCCTAATTCATTGTTATTTTATCTAGATACAGTTCCTTGATCAGTTTATTCATCATATTCTTTCTTTTGTGTGTTGTTTGTTCTCAGTATATGTTTGGCATTCCTTGCTGTTTACTCTCACATATGATTTGATGGTTAAGTTAATCCACTGAGGATATTGATATGTTTCCTTTTGATTAGACTCAATCCTGCCTATGTGGTCTCTTCTTTCACACATGGGATCTTAGAGTCCCCTCTGTCCATCCCCCATTTCTTCTACTTAGGTAAAATTCTGCTGTAGAATGCCAACATACAAACACTGCCTCCTTGGCAATGATTTATTTTGAGCAGATCTTCACTTTCAACCACTGTTCACTGCTGTATCATTGCTTTCCAATTTCTGGCTTTTATACACCACTTTAGCATTGAGACCCGGAGAAGGCAATGGCACCCCACTCCAGTACTTTTGCCTGGAAACTCCCATGTATGGAGGAGCCTGGTAGGCTGCAGTCCATGTGGTTGCTGAGAGTTGGACACAGCTCAGTGACTTCACTTTTACTTTTCACTTTCATGCATTGGAGAAGGAAATGGCAACCCACTCCAGTGTTCTTGCCTGGAGAATCCCAGGGACGGCGGAGCCTGGTGGGCTGCCGTCTATGGGGTTGCACAGAGTCGGACACGACTGAAGCGACTTAGCAGCAGCAGCAGCATTGAGACCAGTATTTTTATGGATCTCTCCTGAGAAGAAAAGCTACATCATTGTCTTGTCAGTGCAGTGGGCTAGAACTTGTTGCTTCTAGTTTATTTGTCAGCAAAATTAAATTTGAGTGAAGTCATCCATAAATTCTTCACAGTCTGGTTCACTTCCATGCTGCCATTATCTTTATGATTTTATTGTAGTCTGTACTACATTACTGTCATTTTAATGTTTTTTAGGAGGGAGAAGAGATTACAAGAGCAAAACACATGCGCATGTTTCTCTTGTATAGCAAACATATTTATATATACATGAATAAATATATAGACAAAGGAGAGATAATAATGTATTATTAATCAGTATCTTTCAGATAAACAAAAAAAAATCAATAGAACAGACAGCCAGATGGATAGATAAGATAGATAAGAGATTCATTATAGGGAATTAGTTCACACAGTTATGAAAGTTGACAAGTCCCAAGGTCTGCTGTCTCAAGTGGATAGACCCAGGAGAACAGATACATAGTTTCCGGTTTGAGTCCAAGTGTCTACAGTTCAGGAGAGCCAACAAAATAATTTCCAGTCTGAAAGTTGGCAGACTTGAGATCCAAGAAGAGCCATTCTATAATGCTAAGTCTGGAGGCCAAACAAGACCCACACACCAGCTCCAAGCAATCAGGCTGGAACCATTCTCTCTTAGGCATTTTATTCTATTCACGTCTTTAGTGGATCAGATGTGGCCCACTCAGCTTTGGATAGGCAATCTGCTTTATTTACTGTATCTACTCAAATGTCAGTCTAATCCATAACTTCCATCACGGACATACCCAGAATAATATTTGGCCACAGGAAGACCCAATCAAGTTGACACAAGATATAAAAATGTCAATAAGTAGCAAAAGCTTATATGTAATTTATAATGTGCTTGCTACTGTTACTCTATATATGACATATTATATCACATGCATATTTATTCCACTTATGCACAGTAGTTATGTTCTAGAATGTCACTTCAAACACTGAATTAGTAAATAATTAACCTTTTCTCCTAGGAAATGAAAGTTAGGTTTCTGTAACTTCTAATCTAAACATTTTGGTCAACCATTAAGTACATAACCTTGCTTTATATGTGTTCCTCTTTGAAGACATCTTATTTAATGTATATTATTGATTCATAAATGTTGAACTCACAGCCAAAAGCACCATTCCAAAGAATAGCAAGAAGAGATAAGAAAGCCTTCTTCAGCAATCAATGCAAAGAGATAGAGGAAAACAACAGAATGGGAAAAACTAGAGATCTCTTCAAGAGAATTGGAGATACCAAGGGAACATTTCATGCAAAGATGGGCTCTATAAAGGATAGAAATGGTATGGACCTAACAGAAGCAGAAGATATTAAGAAGAGGTGGCAAGAATACACAGAAGAACTGTACAGAAAAGATCTTCACGACCCAGATAATCATGAGGATGTGATCACTAATCTAGAGCCAGACATCTTGGAATGTGAAGTCAAGTGGGCCTTAGAAAGCATCACTAAGAACAAAGCTAGTGGAGGTGATGG
>SJYX01012534.1:134253-172856 GCA_006410675.1 Oreotragus oreotragus | reverse complement strand
GGACACGACTGAGCGACTGAACTGAACTGAACTGAACAAAGCTAATCTAATAAACAGAAAGTATGATATTTTCTCCATGATTCACACCACATCTCATGCCTGTGAACACTAGACTGCCTGTCCATAGTATACTTAACATTATATTAAACAGCAAAGTCATGACAGAAACAAAAAGATGCGGAAACAATATGGTACTAAGTAGACCACAATAAGGATTCTTGCTTACAGTATGAAGGTTGATTCAAGAAGGCAGAACATTGCCTAGTTGGAACTAAGCTGGAAAAGTATATGTCAGGTGACTCACCCACTACCCGTATCCACCAATGACCAGGAAAAGAGTGCATGTATTGATTTTGGCTTACACATACATTTTAGCGAATAGGCACATTCTCAAAAAGAGAATAATGAGTATAGGCTGTATCTAAGAGCATCTGAGAGGGGCTATTATAACATAATGTAGAGCATATCATTTAACTTACAAGAATCCTGAGGTGGAACTGAATACTTCATCTCCCTAGTTTATGCTACTTTTCAAGATCAACCACAAAACAGTTTGTTTACTTTTAAGAATCTTTGAGTCCATATATCTTACCTAGATCTGTAGGTTAGAATATTTTGCCATAATTTAATAGCATGCAAATATAAAAATTGAATTTTGCTGATAATTTGGTAGTGAATATGAACATTTGTTTGAAAATAAGGGCCTTGGAAGCATAATTTCATATTCTGTAAACAGCTCTTACAAATGATCTTATAGTCTCATAATTTATAGAACTTAGAACATTTAAGTTAATTGAAAAAATAAACAGTAAAAATGTGATTGGATAGGATTTGTGCAAATCTTATTGCAAATATATCAATAATTAAACACTCTTTAAATGTGTTTGTTGAATTTTCTGCTTTTGCTGTATGTTGGGATCTAACATGGTTTGTTTGCTTAGATGCTTTTTGCTAAGTAGTTCAGATGGCATAGCTAAAGAAGAAAACAGCTTATGTTTCCAGAGAGCATCCTCTCTGGCTCAGAGCAGGTGCTTTCATTGCTTTTATACTACTCCTGCGGGTGAGTTCTTCCAGCTCCTGAGGAGGTGGTAATGTGCATTGCTTTCATCAATACTAGCTTCAATCCAAGGACTGTCGCTCTTAAAATAGCAGTGAACATAAACCATCTGCATTTAAGTACTTGACATTTTGGTAAAATACGACAGCTATACCAAAAACTCCAACTGTTTGACTTGAATTTGTTTGATCTTCTTTTTTTTCTTTCTATTTTTATGGGGCAAAGGTTCAAAAAAAGCACAGTTACTGTTTAATGAAAACAGCAGGCAATGCATTTCACAAACAGAGAACTGCTCTCCTATTCCCTTTTGAGAGACCTGAATTTTAAAATCTCAATTCCTACTTGGAAATCATCCTACTCTTTATTCAAATTACAAACATTCAGGTTACCAACTGTTTGAGGAATTGAAAGAGATTTTCAACTTGAAATTGACATAAGAATCCTTTTTGTTCCAACTGGGAAAAGAAATTCTGCTTGATGTTTTTGAATTCTATATATAACACCTTTCCAAACGAGACAAAATGCGTTTCATATGGTATTTCTATTCCCCTTCCTTCTTTCCTTCCTTTCTTCTTTCATTCCATCTTTCTTTTCTTCCTTACTCCGTCCCTCTCTCTTTGTCTCTGCCTACATCCCTTTTTCTTTTTTTTTCTCTCCCACTTCTTTCTTTCCTGAATCTTCTGTAATTTCTGTGAGTCATGAGTACTGAATTCTATAAATCCAGTCTCATGATATTCATTTACTCTCTCTCTCTATGGCTTCCTTGGTGGCTCTTTTTCTCTTTCTCTAAATATATATATATGTACTGCATTTACTATATATACATATATACAATGCATTTACTATATATACATATATATGATGAATTTACTACATATAAACATACATAAAATGCATTTACTATATATGCATAAATATACATATATATGATGCATCTACTACATATAGATATATATAATACATTTACTATATATGCATAAATAAATACATAAATAAATGTATATATAATACATGACAACCTAATGTGTGAAAGTATTAGTTGCTCAGTCGTGTCCAATACTTTGCAACCCCATAGACTGTAGCCCACCAGGATTCTCTGTTCATGGAGTTCTCCAGGCAAGAATGCTGGAGTGGGTTGCCATGCCCTTCTCCAGGGTATCTTCCCAACTCAGGGATCAAACCTGCGTCTCCTGCATTGCAGGTGGACTCCTTACCATCTAGGCCACCAGGGAAGCCCCACCTAATATGTACCTATCTCTATTCTAAATGCTGTGGACAGTGCCTCAAAGTTCTTGTCCTCATACGCTTATTTTCTTTTTTTAAATTAATTTATTTAAATAGAAGGTTAATTACTTAACAATATTGTGATGTTTTTTGCCACCTTGACTTTCATCAGTCATGGGTATACATGTGTCCCCCATCCCAGTCCCCACTCACACTTCCTTCCCCATCCTGTCCCTCTGGGTTGTTCCAGTGCACAAGCTTGGAGTGCCCTGTTTCATGCATTGAACTTGGACTGGTCATCTAGTTCACATATAGTAATACACATGTTTCAATGCTATTCTCTCAATTCATCCTACCCTCACCTTCTCTCACAGAATCCAAAAGTCTCTTCTTTATATCTGTGTCTCTTTTGCTGTCTCACGTATAGGATCGTTGTTTCTAAATTCCATATATATGCATTAATATACTGAATTGGTGTTTTTTCTTTCTTATTAACTTCAATCTGTATAATAGGCTCCAGTTTCATCCACCTCATTAGAACTGATTCAAATGTGTTCTTTTTAATGTTTCATTGTGTATATGTATCGCAATTTTCTTATCCATTTGTCGGCCAATGGGCATCTAGGTTGCTTCCATGTCCTGGCTATTGTAAACAGTGCTACAGTGAACATTGGGTACACATGTCTCCTTCAATTCTGGTTTCCTCGGTGTGTATGCCCAGTAGTGGGATTGCTGGGTTGTATGGAAGTACTATTTCCAGTTTTTTAAGGAATCTCCACACTATTCTCCATAGTGGCTGTTTACATTCCCACCAACAGTGTAAGAGAGTTCTCTTTTCTCCACACCCTCTCCAGCATTTATGGTTTGTAGACTTTTTGATAACAGCCACTCTGACTGGCATGAGATGATACCTCATCGTGGTTTTGATTTGCATTTCTCTGATAATAAGTGATGTTGAGCACCTTTTCATCTGTTTGTTAGCCATCTGTATGTCTTCTTTGGAGAAATATCTGTCTAGTTCTTTGACACATTTTTTGATTGAGTCATTTATTTTTCTGGTATTGAGCTGCATGAGCTCATGCAGCTTATTTTCAAATGGAAGGAAAGTATATTGAATTAAATCCAGGATCTAAATTTTTGTTTGAAATAAATAAAATATTATTCTAAATAATTTACACATCTGTTTATGAAAATTTGGAAACATCATATTTTCCTCATAATCATTGCTAGTTCTTATTTTGGAAGAGTATTTATAGCTATAACTACAACAGTTTATAACATCAGAAGTATATTTTTTTTTCTGTAATTCCCTTGCCTTCTCTGTGATCCACAAATGTTGGGAATTTGATGGTGAGGGACAAGGTGGCTTGGTAAGCTACAGTCCATGGGGTTGCAAGGAGTAAGACATGCCTTGGGAACTGAACAACAACTACAACATAAAGCTAAAGATATTTAAAAGCCGTTGTTCAGTTATCCATACCACAATTAAAGTTTGAGTATTTTCTAAGAGATTTAAACATAAATAAGCCTGTAAACCAACTGGGAATCTGAAAAGTACTGGTCTTCTGACAAGACACCAAAGCAATGAGGTAGAATCTGAGACAAATTACACATTAAGTGGAACCTTAATGATTAACTTAGTGTACAGTGTATTATCTATCCTTCTTTCTCTTTTCATTTGTCTCTTTCTTTGAACAGCTATAGATGGACATGTAGCATAAATACATATTTGTCCCCAGTAGGATACCTGAAACAATTTTTCATGTCCTTTCATTTAAATGTAAAACAGAAATAGTTGACATAGAATTTCATGTTCTCTATCTGTGTGTACAGATACATTCTATTCTACCATCCTGGAATTATTTGTTCCTTTTCATTTATATGCTCACTCAGTTTATTCAGTAAATATAAAATCAACAGAATGAAATGATATTTATTAATTTCAATCCACCAAAAAAATAAATATAGCAAGAACAACTCTAACAGCAGACCACAAATATATATAGATATATATAAATTTAAATGGAAGGGACTAGAAAATCTGAAAGCAGAAATCTAATATAGACAATATGAAATGTAGGAATTTTATTAAATAATATTTATAAGGGTAAAGTTTCTTTAAAACTCATAACTTTTAAAAGTATGGAGTATAAAACATTAAATGAACATTATAAATTGTAATGTGCAATGAATTGATGGTGATATTTGAAATATTTAACAGGAAAATNACTATTATAACATAATGTAGAGCATATCATTTAACTTACAAGAATCCTGAGGTGGAACTGAATACTTCATCTCCCTAGTTTATGCTACTTTTCAAGATCAACCACAAAACAGTTTGTTTACTTTTAAGAATCTTTGAGTCCATATATCTTACCTAGATCTGTAGGTTAGAATATTTTGCCATAATTTAATAGCATGCAAATATAAAAATTGAATTTTGCTGATAATTTGGTAGTGAATATGAACATTTGTTTGAAAATAAGGGCCTTGGAAGCATAATTTCATATTCTGTAAACAGCTCTTACAAATGATCTTATAGTCTCATAATTTATAGAACTTAGAACATTTAAGTTAATTGAAAAAATAAACAGTAAAAATGTGATTGGATAGGATTTGTGCAAATCTTATTGCAAATATATCAATAATTAAACACTCTTTAAATGTGTTTGTTGAATTTTCTGCTTTTGCTGTATGTTGGGATCTAACATGGTTTGTTTGCTTAGATGCTTTTTGCTAAGTAGTTCAGATGGCATAGCTAAAGAAGAAAACAGCTTATGTTTCCAGAGAGCATCCTCTCTGGCTCAGAGCAGGTGCTTTCATTGCTTTTATACTACTCCTGCGGGTGAGTTCTTCCAGCTCCTGAGGAGGTGGTAATGTGCATTGCTTTCATCAATACTAGCTTCAATCCAAGGACTGTCGCTCTTAAAATAGCAGTGAACATAAACCATCTGCATTTAAGTACTTGACATTTTGGTAAAATACGACAGCTATACCAAAAACTCCAACTGTTTGACTTGAATTTGTTTGATCTTCTTTTTTTTCTTTCTATTTTTATGGGGCAAAGGTTCAAAAAAAGCACAGTTACTGTTTAATGAAAACAGCAGGCAATGCATTTCACAAACAGAGAACTGCTCTCCTATTCCCTTTTGAGAGACCTGAATTTTAAAATCTCAATTCCTACTTGGAAATCATCCTACTCTTTATTCAAATTACAAACATTCAGGTTACCAACTGTTTGAGGAATTGAAAGAGATTTTCAACTTGAAATTGACATAAGAATCCTTTTTGTTCCAACTGGGAAAAGAAATTCTGCTTGATGTTTTTGAATTCTATATATAACACCTTTCCAAACGAGACAAAATGCGTTTCATATGGTATTTCTATTCCCCTTCCTTCTTTCCTTCCTTTCTTCTTTCATTCCATCTTTCTTTTCTTCCTTACTCCGTCCCTCTCTCTTTGTCTCTGCCTACATCCCTTTTTCTTTTTTTTTCTCTCCCACTTCTTTCTTTCCTGAATCTTCTGTAATTTCTGTGAGTCATGAGTACTGAATTCTATAAATCCAGTCTCATGATATTCATTTACTCTCTCTCTCTATGGCTTCCTTGGTGGCTCTTTTTCTCTTTCTCTAAATATATATATATGTACTGCATTTACTATATATACATATATACAATGCATTTACTATATATACATATATATGATGAATTTACTACATATAAACATACATAAAATGCATTTACTATATATGCATAAATATACATATATATGATGCATCTACTACATATAGATATATATAATACATTTACTATATATGCACAAATAAATACATAAATAAATGTATATATAATACATGACAACCTAATGTGTGAAAGTATTAGTTGCTCAGTCGTGTCCAATACTTTGCAACCCCATAGACTGTAGCCCACCAGGATTCTCTGTTCATGGAGTTCTCCAGGCAAGAATGCTGGAGTGGGTTGCCATGCCCTTCTCCAGGGTATCTTCCCAACTCAGGGATCAAACCTGCGTCTCCTGCATTGCAGGTGGACTCCTTACCATCTAGGCCACCAGGGAAGCCCCACCTAATATGTACCTATCTCTATTCTAAATGCTGTGGACAGTGCCTCAAAGTTCTTGTCCTCATACGCTTATTTTCTTTTTTTAAATTAATTTATTTAAATAGAAGGTTAATTACTTAACAATATTGTGATGTTTTTTGCCACCTTGACTTTCATCAGTCATGGGTATACATGTGTCCCCCATCCCAGTCCCCACTCACACTTCCTTCCCCATCCTGTCCCTCTGGGTTGTTCCAGTGCACAAGCTTGGAGTGCCCTGTTTCATGCATTGAACTTGGACTGGTCATCTAGTTCACATATAGTAATACACATGTTTCAATGCTATTCTCTCAATTCATCCTACCCTCACCTTCTCTCACAGAATCCAAAAGTCTCTTCTTTATATCTGTGTCTCTTTTGCTGTCTCACGTATAGGATCGTTGTTTCTAAATTCCATATATATGCATTAATATACTGAATTGGTGTTTTTTCTTTCTTATTAACTTCAATCTGTATAATAGGCTCCAGTTTCATCCACCTCATTAGAACTGATTCAAATGTGTTCTTTTTAATGTTTCATTGTGTATATGTATCGCAATTTTCTTATCCATTTGTCGGCCAATGGGCATCTAGGTTGCTTCCATGTCCTGGCTATTGTAAACAGTGCTACAGTGAACATTGGGTACACATGTCTCCTTCAATTCTGGTTTCCTCGGTGTGTATGCCCAGTAGTGGGATTGCTGGGTTGTATGGAAGTACTATTTCCAGTTTTTTAAGGAATCTCCACACTGTTCTCCATAGTGGCTGTTTACATTCCCACCAACAGTGTAAGAGAGTTCTCTTTTCTCCACACCCTCTCCAGCATTTATGGTTTGTAGACTTTTTGATAACAGCCACTCTGACTGGCATGAGATGATACCTCATCGTGGTTTTGATTTGCATTTCTCTGATAATAAGTGATGTTGAGCACCTTTTCATCTGTTTGTTAGCCATCTGTATGTCTTCTTTGGAGAAATATCTGTCTAGTTCTTTGACACATTTTTTGATTGAGTCATTTATTTTTCTGGTATTGAGCTGCATGAGCTCATGCAGCTTATTTTCAAATGGAAGGAAAGTATATTGAATTAAATCCAGGATCTAAATTTTTGTTTGAAATAAATAAAATATTATTCTAAATAATTTACACATCTGTTTATGAAAATTTGGAAACATCATATTTTCCTCATAATCATTGCTAGTTCTTATTTTGGAAGAGTATTTATAGCTGTAACTACAACAGTTTATAACATCAGAAGTATATTTTTTTTTCTGTAATTCCCTTGCCTTCTCTGTGATCCACAAATGTTGGGAATTTGATGGTGAGGGACAAGGTGGCTTGGTAAGCTACAGTCCATGGGGTTGCAAGGAGTAAGACATGCCTTGGGAACTGAACAACAACTACAACATAAAGCTAAAGATATTTAAAAGCCGTTGTTCAGTTATCCATACCACAATTAAAGTTTGAGTATTTTCTAAGAGATTTAAACATAAATAAGCCTGTAAACCAACTGGGAATCTGAAAAGTACTGGTCTTCTGACAAGACACCAAAGCAATGAGGTAGAATCTGAGACAAATTACACATTAAGTGGAACCTTAATGATTAACTTAGTGTACAGTGTATTATCTATCCTTCTTTCTCTTTTCATTTGTCTCTTTCTTTGAACAGCTATAGATGGACATGTAGCATAAATACATATTTGTCCCCAGTAGGATACCTGAAACAATTTTTCATGTCCTTTCATTTAAATGTAAAACAGAAATAGTTGACATAGAATTTCATGTTCTCTATCTGTGTGTACAGATACATTCTATTCTACCATCCTGGAATTATTTGTTCCTTTTCATTTATATGCTCACTCAGTTTATTCAGTAAATATAAAATCAACAGAATGAAATGATATTTATTAATTTCAATCCACCAAAAAAATAAATATAGCAAGAACAACTCTAACAGCAGACCACAAATATATATAGATATATATAAATTTAAATGGAAGGGACTAGAAAATCTGAAAGCAGAAATCTAATATAGACAATATGAAATGTAGGAATTTTATTAAATAATATTTATAAGGGTAAAGTTTCTTTAAAACTCATAACTTTTAAAAGTATTATACATTTGAAAAAATATATATATATTTTTTAACTCCTTCAACTTTAAGTACACTGTCTCACAGAAAGAACCTATTGATAGTTTAGATATTCTGACAAACTCAACTTCAGTGAAGTGTGATTTATAAGGCAAAAAGCCTAGGGTACTTTAATTGATTCAACAAGTACAGATCAAATATCTATGAAGAAGATGCTTAATCTACTTGAAACTCATTTTCTCAAATTTAGGAAATTTAGATTCCAAGAAAATAAATGAAATGATGGCTTGGAAATGCTGTTTCTAGAACACAGCAGTCAACAAATCCCTCTTCCTCTTCGTCCTCTTCCCCACAATTCTCTTTCTCTAACACACATATACACAAACACACACAGAGATACACCCCTGTCTCTTATACACATCTCAGTCAAAACTGAGCACATACTGATGTATACTAACAGAGTTTCAACTCTGCAGGAATACACAGGTGAAACAGAGCTGACCTTAATATTAAATAAGGTGACATTCAAGCCAAGATGCATTTTAAAAGAGCCATTTAGAAAAATTAATTTGAAAAGAATTTTATTTAATGAAGGTAAAACCAGTTATGTTTATATACTGGTTACAATTCCTTATTGAATTAAGTAACATTACTATAAATAAAAATCAAACACTTAGAAAGATTTGGAGAAGCCGGGGGGATGTAAATATGGAATGGATGTGTAAGAAATTTAAGAAAAAACTTCCCAAATAATTTGCAAATAATAACAAACATTAATATAAATTAAATAACATAAGTAAATAAGAATTGAGCTCACATAAAAATACCAAATTATTGTTTAAAGTTGTATATTTATGTGCTCAAATTTTATACTTCAAGGAAAGTCACTTTTCTTTGCTAAAGAACATGCTTCACTAGTAAATTTCTATCAAAAATGCAAATTAAGCATGATCTAAAAATCTCGCTTTTTTTCCAAAATTATAAAATTATTTTAATGAAGAAAATTCCTACAGCAGCCAATCAGAGTGAAAAACAAAGTTAAATTAGAACTGCTTGACAAGGAAAAGAGAGAAAGAGAAATAGGGCAGGGAGAGAGAGATAAATGTATCCATGAATCCATGAACATGTAAATACATAGCTGTAAGTATGAATTTCATTTACATGGTTCCACTAGGAGCTCAAACTTGATCTTAATTTTTTTCCTGAAAATAGTGCAAAGGTACACAGAATTGTTCACAACAACTTTACCTTTGTTGTAATAGAGAGAAAGCTTTTGAAAACTGAATCATTTGCTCAAAAATCTGACAACCTGGCAACCCTATCAACTGGCCATCATTTATGGGAGTTTGCCTTGTGAATTATGACTATTTATTTTAGGTCACTTTCTGTACACCTCAATTATGTCGCTCTCTCCAGTGAACTAAGTCTAGCAATGAAAAGTCTTTTCTGCTAGGTGTCATCTCCTGAGCTATTTGCTTATTCAGTTCAGTTTCTCAATCATGTCCAGCTCTTTGCAACTGCATGAACTGCAACATGACAGGCTTTCCTGTCCATCACCAACTCCCGGAGCTTGCTCAAATTCATGTTTGTTGAGTCAATGATGCCATCCAACAATCTCATTCTCTGTCACCCCCCTTGTCCTGCCCTCAATCTTTCCCAACATCAGGGTCTTTTCCAATGAGTTGGCTCTTTGTATCAGGTAACCAAAGTACTGGAGCTTCAGCTTCAGCATCAGACCTTCCAATGAATATTCAGTGTTGATTTCCTTTAGGATTTATAGGTTTGATCTCCTTGCTGTCCAAAGGTCTTTCAAAGTCTTCCCCAGCACCACAGTTTGAAAGCACCAATTCTTTGCCACCCAGCCTTCTTTATGTTTCAACTCTCACATCTGTACAGGACAATTGGAAAAAAAAAAAAAAAAAAAANCTTGCTGTCCAAAGGTCTTTCAAAGTCTTCCCCAGCACCACAGTTTGAAAGCACCAATTCTTTGCCACCCAGCCTTCTTTAGATTTCAACTCCCACATCTGTACAGGACAATTTGGAAAAAAAAAAAAAAAAACATAGCTTTGACTATAAGTGGGTGCTTGCTAAGTTGCCTCAGTCATGTCAGACCCTGTGGGACTCTATGGAATATAATCTGCCAAGCTCCTCTGTCCATGGGATTCTCCAAGCAAGAATACTGGAGTGGATTGCCATACCCTCCTCTAGGGGATCTTCCCAACCCAGGGATCAAACCCACATTTCTTATGTCTCCTGCATTGGGAGGCAGTTTCTTTACCACTAGCATCATCTGGGAAGTCCAGCTTGGACTATACAGTGGTATAAGTACTTAACTAAAAAGAAGCTTTTTCAGGATAAGGCAAAAAGTGTGGGTTCATCCTGAGATTATGTTATGAAAACTCTAGAAAGGTTGTTTCAGGATTAAAACCAAGAGAGTGGCATAGTCTGGTGTAATCGTAGAAAGACACTTTCTCCATAATCTTTGCATTGAGACTTTCAATGCCATACATGTCCAAATGATTTTATAAAATAAAAAAAAAAACTCATAAATCAAAATACTTTTAATTTGTTGTTGCTATTGCTGCTATTTTTCTGATCCATACCAATACAAATAACACTAGCTTTGAGATTTCTATACTTTTATCTTTCTAATTTTAATAGACATGGGATTCTACANAAAAAAAAAAAAAAACATAGCTTTGACTATAAGTGGGTGCTTGCTAAGTTGCCTCAGTCATGTCAGACCCTGTGGGACTCTATGGAATATAATCTGCCAAGCTCCTCTGTCCATGGGATTCTCCAAGCAAGAATACTGGAGTGGATTGCCATACCCTCCTCTAGGGGATCTTCCCAACCCAGGGATCAAACCCACATTTCTTATGTCTCCTGCATTGGGAGGCAGTTTCTTTACCACTAGCATCATCTGGGAAGTCCAGCTTGGACTATACAGTGGTATAAGTACTTAACTAAAAAGAAGCTTTTTCAGGATAAGGCAAAAAGTGTGGGTTCATCCTGAGATTATGTTATGAAAACTCTAGAAAGATTGTTTCAGGATTAAAACCAAGAGAGTGGCATAGTCTGGTGTAATCGTAGAAAGACACTTTGTCCATAATCTTTGCATTGAGACTTTCAATGCCATACATGTCCAAATGATTTTATAAAATGAAAAAAAAAAACTCATAAATCAAAATACTTTTAATTTGTTGTTGCTATTGCTGCTATTTTTCTGATCCACGCCAATACAAATAACACTAGCTTTGAGATTTCTATACTTTTATCTTCCTAATTTTAATAGACATGGGATTCTACAGATTATTCTAGCAAGTTTTGCATTTTAATTTAAACAGTAATACAGATGAACCTGGAGACTATTGTGCTAAGTGAAATGTCAGTCACAGAAAGACAAAAGCTACATGATTCCACTAAGCTGAAGAGTTCAAAATAGTCACACTCAGAAACAGAGAGTAGAAAGTTGGTTGCCAAGGGCTAGGGAGTGAGGGAAACAGGGTGTTTCAGTTCAGATGGCATAGAGTTTCATTTATGCAAGATGAATGTCCTCCCTAGATCTGTTGTACGACAGTGTGTCTGTGATTAACAACACTGTATTGTACTATAATGCCTCTTTCATTTTCCACCATGGTTTTGATTTCTTCATCTTTTTGCTCTATGGTATCATATATCCATACATTTCAACATCTTTTATTCTAGTTTCAAGGGCCTCCATTGTTGTTTTTATTTTCCTTGAATATTTTTATAGTTGTGTTTTGTTACTACATTATCTTTGCATATATGCCTGTGGGCTCTGATTTTATTTTAGTTTTTCAGGCTTATGAGGATCTCCCTATTCAGGTTTTTCTTCTTCAGTTTTTACTTAGAGTGGTTTTAATCTTTCTTGATTTACCCATTTCAGAAGCTCAGCATCCATTTTATTGGGACCTCTTATATATATATATTGGAGGTTATGATTCTTAAGTGTGACTTAAGCTATGACTCTTTTTTTAGAGAATTCAGTGCTATCCATGGCCTAGCAATCAGAGACCTCTCTACTAAGGACAGTAAGAGACCTCTTTCTGAGGCACCTTCATATTGCTTGAATAAAGATATATCATCATTTTTCAAACATGATAGGACAAGAGTTAAGAACAATAATGTCAGTAAGCAAAGTATATAAAATGCTCCAATACTTTGGCCACAAGATGCGAAGAACTGACTCATTGGAAAAGACCCTGATGCTGGGAAAGACTGAGTGCAGGAGAAGGCAGGCACAGAGGATGAGATGGTTGGATGGAATCATTGACTCAATGGACATGAGTTTGAGCAAACTCTGGGAGATAGTGAAGGACTGGAACCCTGGCGTGCTGCACTCCATGAGGTGACAAAGAGTCAGACATGACTGAACAACGATATAAGATGGTAGATTTTCATCAGACCATACAATGCAGGTGAATAAGACAGTAGATGGTGACATCTACTCATGGGCTTCCCTGGCACCTCAGTGGTAAAGAATCTGCCTGCCAATGCAGGAGATGAGAGATGGGTCTCTGTGTTGGGAAGATCCTCTGGAGAAGGAAATGGCAATCCCCATCAGATTTCTTGCCTGGGAAATCCCATGAACAGTGGAGCTTGGTGGGTTACAGTACATGAGATCACAAAAGTGTTGGACTCAACTGGGCAACTAAACAACTACTCAGCTTAGCCAGTTAAACCTCCTCACACAGCATTCCGATTGGTGGGTTTTTTCTCTATACTTTTCAAGAAAATTTGGCCATCTCATGGAGATCTTCAGATTTCCAATCTCTAGAATCTGTTCCAAAACTTATGAAAATGACATCTAAAATCTGAACCTTAAACTGCAGTACTGAATTCTCAGTAGGTTAGGAATCTTCTCCATACTTTATCTACATAATAAGTTGATCTGTTGGTAGTGAGTTAGGCTTCCAAAATCAAGTGAATACATTTTGTGAAACTGAAAAAAACACATACAAAAACGCTACCCATGGTCATTACTTCAAATGTAGATACTCCCCTCAATATAGTCTGCTCTGGACATTTCACGTGTGATTTCTCCACTTATATACTTAGTCCTTAGGCAAATATGTATGTTTTCATGATTTCTTAAGTAGTATATTTTTATAAATGATAAACAATATATTCAGAAATGAAGGAAACAATGAAATCATAACACAATATCTTCAGGGTGACATAATTTATACATATGTATCTAAATATAGATTTTTAATATGTATGTATACACATGTACTGTATTATAACAACATTTAACTTATACATACAGGGCAAGATGTAAGTAGTATAAATTGTGTGTGTTTTAAGTTGCTTAGAAGTGTATTCCAATTAAATTATGCAAAAGCATATATGGTTTTAAACTATGCTTTCTATTAACTATATTGAATTTTAGTTATAATTTTAATAGTCATCTTTAATAGAGGTGAATATAGATTTTACTAGATGTGTATAAGAGACAGTATACATACAGGGCAAGATATAAGTAGTATAAATTGTGTGTGTTTTAAGTTGCTTAGAAGTGTATTCCAATTAAATTATGCAAAAGCATATATGGTTTTAAACTATGCTTTCTATTAACTATATTGAATTTTAGTTATAATTTTAATAGTCATCTTTAATAGAGGTGAATATAGAAATAAAAGCAAACTGTAATCAACAGATGATTCTCATTCTTCATACCATCATTTATTTCTGAATATAGTCTTAATAACCTAATTTTTGATTGACAATTAGTTTCATGGATTCTTTTTTAGGAAAAGTCAGGTCTTTAGTTGAGACCAAGAATTATCTTATCATCATTTAGTGACAATGCATAATGAAAAGGATATCAGTGTAATATCAAGAGAGATTTTTATGAACTTTCATCTGGAACCTATTACAATTCATTTGAAGAAACTGACATGTAGCATATTACTGCAATTTACCTTCTTGCAAATGAGAATGAAACTTAGCTTCCAAAACTTATTGAAGAATTGGGGGAGTATTAACTTAGGTACAAATCAAAATCAAGGCAAGACAAAGAAGTTTGGAGACCCTGGTCTAACAGTAATGTGGGGGAATTACTTGTGAACAACAAAATGATGCAGTTGTGATCTTCTATGATAACAGCAGCATCTTCAACAGCTATGATTAGAAGGTTCTCATAACCACAGCATGGCAGCTTCAGCAAATAATATTTTGTGAGTTTAATCTTGTTTCTAAATAACAAAATTCTCATGATATTTTTCATAATTCTATACTTTAAAAGAAAGCATACATTTGAAAAAATATATATATATTTTTTAACTCCTTCAACTTTAAGTACACTGTCTCACAGAAAGAACCTATTGATAGTTTAGATATTCTGACAAACTCAACTTCAGTGAAGTGTGATTTATAAGGCAAAAAGCCTAGGGTACTTTAATTGATTCAACAAGTACAGATCAAATATCTATGAAGAAGATGCTTAATCTACTTGAAACTCATTTTCTCAAATTTAGGAAATTTAGATTCCACGAAAATAAATGAAATGATGGCTTGGAAATGCTGTTTCTAGAACACAGCAGTCAACAAATCCCTCTTCCTCTTCGTCCTCTTCCCCACAATTCTCTTTCTCTAACACACATATACACAAACACACACAGAGATACACCCAAGGCCTGATGGAGGAATAAATGAAAAACATACTTTATTTCCAATGATATGAAATGTATTGGTTATTTCTATTACAAATATGATAACAAAGTAAGGCATAAAAGACCAATTACTCAAAAAGTAACTGTATACCTTATATGTGTGTGCTGTGCTAGTTGCTCAGCTGTTTCTGACTCCTTGTGACCCCATGGACTGTAGCCTGCCAGGCTTCTCTGTCTATGGAGACTCTCCAGGCAAGAATACTGGACTGGGTTGCCAATTCCTATTCTAGGGTGTCTTCCCAAGCCAGGGATCAAACCCATGACTTTTGGGTTCCCTGCACTTGTAGGCAGGTTCTTTAACACTGCACCACCTGGGAAGTTACATACTTTCATGCATACTTAATATTAGAAAGTTATATGGACTCTTTTATTTTTTAATCTTCTTATGTAAAACCATGACCTGTCTTTTACTTTTATTTTCATTTTCCTGTTTAGAATGAACTATCCTGAAAGCTTCTCTCTGTAACCTCTCCACAAACTTCTATAACCTTTATCAAGGAGTCATGAGAGTGAGGAGGAATAAGATCCATAGTTAATGAAGACCACTTAGAGATGACTGGGATGCTTTCCAAATCTTGCATATAAAGATATATTCCTTTGTTCAATTTTCTATTAATAAAGATGCTTTTATATTTTCTTTTTCATTTATTTTTTAAATTTTTGCATTGGTATGGAAACTATAATGACTTCTTTCATAAATTTAATATGATTTTATTTTTAGTATAAAGATATTTCAGAGATAATGTTATACAATGATGATGTACACCTTCCAAGGTATGAATTTCAGATATATGTCTAACAGTATAGAAACCTCATATAGTATGACTTCTGTTGAATTTAGAGCACCACTGTGACAGTCACAAGCCATTTATGATGGAACTACATAGATCTTCACTAACACTGTGATAAATGAAGCTGTCTGAATTCCTCTGCACTAATATGGAGACTGAAAAATAAGCTGATAAAAGTCTAATTTAAATTCAGCAACTAATAAAATAGGATAAAATTTTAGTAGTGAAAAAATTTTTCAAATGTGATATGTGAAAAGTCTGTTATTTTGCACCTCATTTATGTAAAAGGGAATGGTATGTTAGAAGTTTAATCTATGACTATAATAACTTGTAGCAGATAGCTTAAGTGGAATTAATAATGTTTTTATTTTCTTTTTATAGAATAACTTGTAACCATTTTTTAAACAAAAAGAAAAATTTTACACATGTATTCCCAATTATTTAAGAACAAATGATTTTGTATTGAAAAGCTATGTCTATGATAAATTATATCAAACATTTTTCATATTTTAATTAGCATTCACGTCTCCAATCCAACAAATATGAATCAGTATTCAAATATTTATTTAAAATGCATATTTTGTTAATTTATTGAAAATAATGTCAAGAAAAGTAATGAATATCAATCGATTCTTTTGATTCAGGGTTAGTCAAATTAATCTACATATTAAATTAATCTCTCTCACATACACACATAAACACAAATAAACACACACACAAGAATGAATTCAAACTGAATAAACATGTTTACAGTGGAAGTATCCACTACTGATATCAAGTTGATAATTGATTAATAGTCAATTAATTGAAATTCTCCAATCAGTGAGGAAAAGATGATAATACATGGCCATAGTATACTGAACATTCATTTAGCTTTTATATTTCTACCAAGTCATTTGCTTTTTCCCTAAAACAGTTTATGTCAGTTGTGTTTGATATTATCAGTATGAAGCTGATTTTATTCATATATATTATGTAAACAATTGAATCAGGCATTACATAGCAACTGAAAATAAGTACAAAGGTAGAATTCATTTTTTTATTGAAATGGTCATATTATTAGTATTCAATAAAGATGAAGAGGCTTCCCAGATGAGTCAGTGATAAAGAATCCACCTGCTAAGCTGGAGACATGGGTTCTATAGCTGGGTTGGGAAGATCCCCTAGAGAAGGAAATGGCAACCCTCTCCAGTATCCTTACTTGGGAAATTTCAAGTCCCACAGAGGAACTTGGCAGGCTAGAACCCATGGGGTTACAAAGAGTCAGATACAATACGATTAAACAACAACAAAAGAGGAATAGCTCCCATCAAAAATTCTAGATAATAATTATAAGGAAGGCTACAATAACAATGTGTTTTCAGTGAGGGCAACATCAGCCCTAAACAGACTATTGTTGGTTCTTAGGAAGATGTGAAGAAGTTACAGTTTTACATATAAACCAAAAAGCATGCATGCTGTATATAAATAATAGTATATACTTCATATTAGAAGTTCATGAGGAAATTAGGGAAAATGTCTACAAAGCATCCTTAGGAGGAAAACAATTTTTTTTTTTTTATGTTGAGAAACATTTATCTAAAAATGGATTTTAAACCTTTAAAACACAATAGTACAGAGTACATAGTACTTCAAGTACTCTGTTAACTGTCTTGTTTTCTTACATTATATTGTAATGAATCAAACGTAAATCTTAGATGATGAATATGGTTGATGTTTATGTAAAAGCATTACTCAAAAATCAGTGTGTAGACCCACACTCCAAAGAAAGCTGTGAACGATTTTAGTTGCCATCATCTGGACAATCTAGCTGAAATTTAAGAACTAAATTTGACAGTTTGATTTATTTTAGTCCCATAAAGAAATCATCACTAATTTTTACTCATCATAGCCATTACATACTTCACTAATCTAATCATTTCTAACCTTGGTAATTGTTACCTCCCATATCCAATTTTTGAAATCTGTTTTCCTGCATTTTGCTTTGTTTCAGTCCAACTCCATTTCACTCAAGCACAGTTCCCTTTCCCGACAGCTCACATATAATTAGATTTTAAATTTGGTTGAACTATAGATTCATATTCAGTATTGAAATTATGATGACAATCTAAATTTTACTTACATGAAGTATCTGATAATATTATTTTCCTTTTTAGCAGAAATTCATGATTTCCCCAGACTTAACAATTATCATGATTTTCTTTGCTTAGTTTTTGTATATATCTGTTTCAGTTTTCTAAAGTTACTATAACTTATTACCACAAACTTGGTGTCTGAAAATGACAGATATTTATTCCCCCAGATTACTGGAAGCAGAAGTCTGAAATCATTGTGTTGGCAGGATCATGCCCCTGGGAAGGCTCAAGATAATCCTCTTTATGCTTCACCAGTTGCTGGTGATGCCTGGTGGTCCCTGGCGTGGAGTCGCATTACTCTAGTCTTTTCCTCTATTTTCACATAGCCGTCTTTCATACACCTCTGTGTCTCAAGTTTCTCTCTTTTCACCCTAAATCCAAAATGAGCTTCTCTCAAGATTATTAACTTAATTATCTGCAAAGATCTCACTTTCAAACAGGTCACATTCATAGGTTATCAGGGTAAGTTCTTACACAGATCTTTGAGTAACACAGTTTAAACCATTACAACATTTGGAGCTTCCCTGGTGGCTCAGATAGTAAAGAATCTGCCTGCAATGTGGGAGACCCGGTTCAATTCCAGGCCAGGAAGATCCTCTGGAGAAGGGAATGGCTACCCACTCCAGTATTCTTGCCTGGAGGATTCTGTGGACAAAGGAGCCTGACAGGCTACAGTCCATGGGGTCATAAACTGTTATACAAAATTGAGTGACTAACACTTTCATTTTTCACACAACATCAAATGTATATAATTGCATTAGGAATTTGATCAATTTCATCATTTTAAGAAAATCTCTTCCAGGGCCTCTAAACTGCCCTAATCTGGAAAATTGGTTCCCTAGGCCAGATTGCTGGCTCTTATTTTGGGAATTCCATTCATAGTCATCTGGGGAATTGCCTTCATCTCTGTCTTGTGTTGAGATATTTTGTTCTGAACCTGGTATCTTACATGGCTTATATTCTTCAGTTTTTATATAGCAGTTTCTCCAATAGCTCCTTGATAAAGATAAAACCATGAGATTTTGTATATCTAAACATATTTGAACTTTACACTCACCTTCATCTGTTAAGTGTAGCAAAACATGAATTTGTAAATTAGATAACATTAAGCAGTGGGGTGGCTCAGATGGTAAAGCATCTACCTGTAATGTGGGAGACCCAGGTTCGATCTCTGGGTTAGGAAGATACCATGGAGAAGGAAATGGCAACCCCTTCCAGTATTCTTGTCTGGAGAATCCCATGCACAAAGCATCCTGGTAGGGTTACAGTCCATGGGGGATCGCAAAGAGTTAGACACAACTAAGCGACTTCACTCACTTTAACTTTCAGATGGCTCCTGGTTACCTATTCATCACCTGGAGCCATAGTTCTGAGGTTTGCCCCAGATAGGAACAGGTTGTGCTGGTGATAATGACACCATCACTACATTACAGTCTAAAACTCCCTGGGAGGGATTTGGTTCCAGTTTGTGTTATTTATTAAAACTGCATTGTCTGATGCTCTGCACCTGGGTTTAGTTATTATATGAGACCAAACAGCCTGGACTTCCCTGGTGGCTCAGATGGTAAAGCGTCTGTCTACAATGCAGGAGACCCGGGTTCGATCCCTGGGTTGGAAAGATCCCCTGGAGAAGGAAATGGCAATCCACTCCAGGACTATTGCCTGGAAAATCCCATGGACAGAAGAGCCTAGTAGGCTACAGTCCATGGGGTCGCAAAGAGTCGGACACGACTGAGCGACTTCACTTCACTTCACTTCAAACAGCCTGAACTTCCCTGAGACTGAGATGTCTCATATGTCTTGACAGTTTGGGATCTGGATACTGTGTAGCTTGAAGAGAGAACTCTAGGAACTCTGCTTGCATGTTCCAGTCCTCCCTGCTGCTCATTTATGCTTCCTTCCTCTGATGTTAAATATCCGGTGGCTGTAATTAAACTTCTGTGAGCAACTACCTTATTAGCCTTTTATGAATCCTGTTGACTATCCAAATTGCTACAGATATTTCTAACATTTTGAAAACACATACCCCATTTTCTAATTTCCATTTTTTGTTTTGTTCCATTGTGAGAAATGTTTTTGAATATTCTGATTCTTTATCTTTCACTAAGAACATTTTATTATGCTTGAAACATATATAATCAAATTTTGATGTCAGCTGATCTAAAACACCAGGATGATGTATTCGTGCAGTATTATTTTTATTCATCCAGCTAAGAACTTGGATACAAAAATTTGTTCTTCACATTGATAATATGATTTCAGATTATATATTTGATAATGTCATCTGGTCTACTATTAGTTTTATGATATTCTAGAATTTCTATTTGTTAGGCTTTTGAGTATCAGGTCTGGTTCTGTATATTTCTTAAATTAAAAAAAAATGTCCATATATATAGATATATATTTGTATGTCTGTTTGCTCATCTCAGTTCAGTTGCTCAGTCATGTCTGACTTTTTGCGGCCACATGAACCACAGCATGCCAGGCCTCCCTGTCCATCACCAACTCCCAGAGTTTATACAAACTCATGTCCATCCAACCATTTCATCCTCTGTTGTCCCCTTCTAGCAACAGAGTCTTTTCAAATGAGTCAGCTCTTCACATGAGGTGGCCAAAGTACTGGAGTTTCAGCTACAATATCAGTCCTTTCAATGAACACCCAAGACTGATCTCCTTTAGCATGAACTGCTTGGATCTCCTTGCAGTCCAAGGGACTCTCAAGAGTCTTCTCCAACACCACAGTTCAAGAGCATCAATTCTTCGGCGCTTAGATTTCTTTATAGTCCAAATTTGACATACATACATGACTACTGGAAAAACTATAGCCTTAACTAGACAGACTTTTATTGATGAAGTATTCTCTGCATTTTAATATCCTGTCTAGGTTGGTCATGGGCTTCCCTAATAGCTCAGGCAGTAAAGCATCTACGTGCAATGCGGGAGACCTGGGTTCGATCCCTGGGTTGGGAAGATCTCCTGGAGAAGGAAATGGCAACCCACTCCAGTACTCTTGCCTGGAAAATTCTATGGATGGAGGAGCCTGCTAGCCTACAGTCCATGGGGTTGCAAAGAGTCGGACATGACTGAGTGACCTTACTTTCACTTTCAGGTTGGTCATAACTTTCCTTCCAAGGAGTAAGCATCTTTTAATTTCATGGCTGCAATCACCATCTGTGGTGTTTTGGGAGCCCCCAAAATAAAGTCAGCCACTGTTTCTACTGTTTCCCCATCTATTTGCCATGAAGTGATGGGACCAGAAACCATGATCTTAGTTTTCTGAATGTTGAGTTTTAAGCCAACTTTTCACTCTCCTCTTTCACTTTCTTCAAGAGGCTCTTTGCTAAGTTGCTTCAGTCGTGTCCAATTCTTTGTGACCCCATGGACTGCAGCCTACCAGGCTCCTCCATCCATGGGATTTTCCAGGCAAGAGTACTGGAGTGGGGTGCCATTGCCTTCTCCAAGAGGCTCTTTAGTTCTTCTTAATTTTCTGCCATAAGTGTGATATCAACTGTATGTCTGAGGTTATTGATATTTCTCTTGACAATCTTTATTTCAGCTGTGTTTCTTTCAGTCCAGTGTTTCTCATGATGTACTCTGCATATAAGTTAAATAAGCAGAGTGACAATATACAGCCTTGACGTACTCCTTTTCCTATTTCGAACCAGTCTGTTGTTCTATGTCCAGTTCTAACTGTTGTTTCCTGCCCTGCATACAGGTTTCTCAAGAGGTAAGTCAGGAGGTCTCCTTCAGCAATTTCCACAGTTTATTGTGATCCACACAGTCAAAGGCTTTGGCATAGTCAGTAAAGCAGATGTTTTTTCTGGAACTCTCTTGCTTTTTTGATGATCCAGTGAATGTTGGCAATTTAATCTCTTGTTTTCCTGCCTTTTTTAAAACCAGCTTGAACATCTGGATGTTCACAGTTCCAGAAGCCTGGCTTGGAGAATTTTGAGCATTACTTTAGTAGCGTGTGAGATGAGTGGAATCGTGCAGTAGTCTGAGCATTCTTCGGGGAAGGCAATGGCACCCCACCCCAGTACTCTTGC
This sequence comes from Oreotragus oreotragus, assembly GCA_006410675.1. Lineage (NCBI taxonomy): Eukaryota > Metazoa > Chordata > Mammalia > Artiodactyla > Bovidae > Oreotragus > Oreotragus oreotragus. Next base: position 150,714 of record SJYX01012534.1, on the reverse strand, counting down.
CTGGAAAATCCAGTGGACGGAGTAGCCTGGTGGGCTGCAGTCCANTGTAATCGGGGAAGGCAATGGCACCCCACCCCAGTACTCTTGCCTGGAAAATCCAATGGACAGAGTAGCCTGGTGGGCTGCAGTCCATGGGGTCGCTAACAGTCGGACAGACTGAGTGACTTCACTTTCACTTTTCTCTTTCATGCATTGGAGAAGGAAATGGCAACCCACTCCAGTATTCTTGCCTGGAGAATCCCAGGGACGGGGAAGCCTGGTGGGCTGCCGTCTATGGGGTCACACAGAGTCGGACATGACTGAAGTGACTTAGCAGCAGCAGCAGAGTATTCTCTGCTACCATTTTGGCTTTTATGCAGAGAACAAAGTGGTGTCATTGAAGCCTTTCTAGAAAGGTGGCTTCATCAAGTTGGCAGTGTAAAAAGATCACCTGGGCAGCATTGAGAATCAGTGGATGCTGTTGAGGGATTAAGGACATGAAATGCACGGGGTCATTTAGAAGGCCAATTTTGTTATTTAGGAGAGAAAGAAAGAGAATGGGAGAATTGTGCTAGGGCGCTATCATGGGAAGGTGGTGATATGGATTCAATGGAAGGGCGATTGTAGGTAGTAGAGAAAGGGGCCTCATAGATTACGCTATGATTTTCTGGCTTGCCCAGCTGGATGGATGATAGTGCCCCAGGATAATCATTTTTATTTAACTCCAGCTATCTAGGAACATAAACTGGAAAAAAAAAAAAAAGAAAGAAAGAAAGAAAAGAAAACAGGAAAAAAACAAAACTGATCAGCACCCAAGGGCAGGAGTGGAAGAGAGACTCAAATTGTTAGGAGAGGGATTTGAATTTATTAACTTAATTATATCGGCTTTCTCCTAAAAATGAACTATTTTAAGAGAGGGAATTCCCTGGTGGTCCAGTAGTTAGAACCCTGCCCTTTCACTACCGAGGACCTGGATTTGATCCGTAGTCAGGGAATTAAGATCCCACAAGCCATGCAGCTTGACCAAAAAAGAGATTATTTAGAGATTTCTAAATAATGGCACCCCACCCCAGTACTCTTGCCTGGAAAATCCAATGGACGGAGTAGCCTGGTGGGCTGCAGTCCATGGGGTCGCTGGGGTCGCTAACAGTCGGACAGACTGAGCGACTTCACTTTCACTTTTCTCTTTCATGCATTGGAGAAGGAAATGGCAACCCACTCCAGTATTCTTGCCTGGAGAATCCCAGGGATGGGGGAGCCTGGTGGGCTGCCGTCTATGGGGTCGCACAGAGTCGGACACGACTGAAGTGACTTAGCAGCAGTAGTAGCAGCAGAGATTTCTTAGAATATTAAGTGCAGTTTGCTTTTATGTGTCTATTTTTAGCAGCCAAAGAGTTTGCTGTGGTGCTTGGTCTTCTCTACAGAAGACAAGGCATCAAGACACAATCACTAAAGTGGAGAACTTGGAAATATTCTGAGCACAGGTTGATGATCTCCACCCACCACCCCCCAGGGCAGTGCACATCTAGAGCAGCACTGTGTCCCAAGCTCTCTTCCATCCATCTTAGGTCCACAGAGATGACCTGACTTCATGATCACACAGTGTGATAGGTCTTGTCACTGCTTCCACTTTATACACAGGGAAGCTCAGAAATGTGGATGTTTGCCAAGAATCACATCACTCCCAAGCATTAAAATGAAGACTTCCAAACTATTCTTTTTTTTTTCAACTTTGTGAAGGTATAATTGAGAAATAAATTTGTAATATGTTTAGCCACACAATTTTTTCTTTTTTTAAAAACACTATTTTTTCTTAAAGCAACTGAGTGATATTTCTAATGCAGAAGTTTCCAGGTTTCGGGGAGTCACAGACCCCTATGAGATTCTACTGAAAACTATTAATCTTCTCCCTAGCAAAGTTCACATTTGCACACACAGAGAATTGACACTCTGTTTCCAGAGGTTTTCAGTTCTCTTGAAGCCTATCCAGAAACTGCCAAAGACCATTTGAAAGCCAGTGTTGAAAAGGCTTATTCTAAGGTGTTTCAAAGCCACACTGATGTTGTTTTCATGTCTGGTCCCTGCTGCTAGGTTGCTTCAGTCGTATCTGACTCTTTGCGACCCTGCGGACTGAGCCCACCAGGCTCCTCTGTCCAGGCAAGAATACTGCGGTGGGTTGCCATTTCGTTCTCCAGGGGATCTTCTCGACCCAGGGATCAAACCCATGTCTCCTGAGGCTTCTGCATTGCAAGCAAATTCTTTATCCCTGAGCCACCAGGGAAGACCTATTTATAGTATCAGAGTCTGGTACCTGATAGATTTTTTTTTAATAATCGTAAAAAAAATTCAACCTCTTTAGATTTCCAGATTAAAAATTGGTTATTATTCATCAAATTACCATCTAACCTAGCAATTTCACTCCTAGGTATATGCCTAAAAGAATTGAGAACTGGTATTCAAGCATTGTCCGTCTAGTCAAGGCTATGGTTTTTCCAGTAGTCATGTAGGGGTATGAGAGTTGGACTGTGAAGAAAGCTGAGCACTGAAGAATTGATGCTTTTGAACTGTGGTGTTGGAGAAGACTCTTGAGAGTCCCTTGGACAGCAAGGAGATCCAATTAGTCCATTCTAAAGGAGATCAGCCCTGGGATTTCTTTGGTGGAATGATGCTGAAGCTAAAACTCCAGTACTTTGGCCACCTCATGCGAAGAGTTGACTCATTGGAAAAGACTCTGATGCTGGGAGGGATTGGGAGCAGGAGGAGAAGGGGACGACAGAGGATGAGATGCCTGGATGGCATCACTGACTCAATGGACATGAGTTTGAGTGAACTCTGGGAGTTGGTGATGGACAGGGAGGCCTGGCGTGCTGCAATTCACAGGGTTGCAAAGAGTCAGACACGACTGAGCGACTGAACTGAACTGATTCAAGCAAAACTGTGTACATACATGTTCATAGCAGCTCTATCATGATAGCCAAAAGGGAGAAACAGTGCAAATGTCCTGAGGAAATGTAACTGAGCAATGGATAAAGAAAATGTGGTAAATCCATATAATTGAATATTACTCGATAAGTAAAAAGGACTGGGGTCCTGATACATGCTATGACATGAATGAACCTTGGAGAGATTATATTGCATGAAAAAGCTAGATAAAAAAAGGCTGCATATTCTTTGATTGCATTTACATGACTTTACATGAAATTCCAGTATATGTCAGTCCACAGACAGGCAGAGAGTAAGTGAGTGACTGTCTGGATCTGGGGAAGAGGGAAAGGGGGCAACTGCTTAATGGGTGCAGATTTCTTTTGTGGTGATGAAAATTCTCTGAAATTAGAGGTGATGGCTACACAACATCGTAAATGTACCAAAAGCCATAAACCATACACTTTAAAGTGGTTAAAATGGTGACTTTATGTTGTGTGAATTCTACTTCAATTAAAAAAGAAATGACTCTCAAGAAACTAGTGGCTTTCGAACTCTGCCTTCTTAGTACCTTCATCTCCTGTGCTGGGCTAGTTAGAGAGGCATGGGTTCCTTACCCTGTTCTCAGGCATGGCTTTTGCATCTACAGGCTGAATCCTGGCAGCCTTCTCCAGGGGTCCCCAAGGCCACCCACCTAGGGGTTTGGCAAAGAATACGGACATCTCTCTGCAGAGATCCTGTGCATCTGCTCTACAGCCTGCATTTTTTGTGTCTTGTTGGTGTTAAAAAGACAGTAATATATGGCTTTTTTACGCCTTTAAACCTGAAATGCCATTCTTTGTATTTTTGCCTATTCCCTAGTTCTCTGGATCAGAGATTTTCTGTCTGGCTGACTACAGCAATGGTTCTCCAAGGTAGGGGGTAGGGAGAAGTGGGGATGGGTTGTTGTGACCCCCCAGGAGACATGTGGCAATATCTGGAGGCACTTCAGTTGTCATGATTTGGGTGGTGCTACTGGCATCTAGTGTGTTCAGATGTCAGTAGCGCTAAGATCGAGAAACCCAGGATGATAGTATAATGACGTATTGTGGGCATTCTCTTGGAGACAGTTCCTGTTCTCTTGATCTCTGTGGCTTGTGACATCAAACAGTAAAACAGCCCCAAGGAGAGGACGCTAGAACTCTGTAGGGAAATCAAGGACTTCAGCCTTGCAAGCTGGTGAGCCCACAAAGATTGTATCCCATAAAGTCCTGGAGCTATAAAATAGAAGTTAGTCCTTCCACATCCAGGGCTGTGGCATACACATGTGGTCTGCCTGGCAGAGATGAGCAGGTAAAGAATTAGAGGGCTATTTACAGCATAAGAACAACAGGATCTATAAAGGAAGGAAATTAAGCACATTTATTGTTACATTTTTCTTTACCATTTCAGATTTTTCTAACAATTGTATCATTAGTAACTTCAGCTTGAACCAAGGTTTATTTATTGATTTGTATTAACCTTTCTTCTTGCAAGGGAGACACTGGCTATATGGATCAGCTTCATTTTCTTTAACGCTGGTCCAACAAATGTTTAAAAAGCCATGATCTTGAATGAAAGTCAGATCCTTCAAAAGCCTTGCCACAATCTCTCCTGAAGTGAGCAAACACATGCTATTAATATATAAAAAAGCAGCAGATTCTTAAATGTTTTTTTATCCTTTAGAGAGATCGCATGTTCAAAACACCTTTAACTATACTTGCACATGTTACCTTGGAAAATACCTTGAGGGAAATGCTCAGTAATTATTTACTTGCTGGAAGGTTTACTCCCTGAAAAAACAAACTTTGGCCAGTGCCTAGCTGCAGGAACATGTCACAGTGAGGAGACAGCATCCGAACATGTCATTTGGTGATCTGGCAGTCATAAGCGGAAGGGGCTCATTATAGTTGCTCTATAAGGAATTTGCCAAATGTATCTGCACCTGCCCCTGCAGTGGGAAACTTCCCAGCAGTAGTCATCTAGAATAAATGAAAAAAATCATGTCTGAAAACGGGGGGTATTTGATTATGTGGACTCATGCTGAAAATGCCACAAAGTGAAATTCACATCTTCATTCATCTAGGGGTTTGGCCAACCACTTCTGATAACAGTGCATCCTTCTATGAAGCCACTGAAGCCAGCACTTCATAGGTTTGTGATGAAACACTATTACTACAATAGAAAGTGATGTATTTGGAAGATATTAACAAATACACATGAGGGTGTGTGTGGAGTTTCTCAGCTTGGAAATGGATCATGTCCCCAAATGGTTGCCTGGAAATATCTGTTTCAAACCACTCTGAGTTAGGAAATATGTGGTTCTCCTAGAAAATGCTTGCCTTACAGTCTTGACCTAACAGATGGCATCTGAACAGGGGAGGAAGGAGAAGTGATGTTGGAATCACATCCTCCTCAAAACAAAACAAAAACTATGTCCTGATACTTTTTTGGAAGGTTTTTTTCAGAGCATGAAAAATTCCCCGAATTTCCCCTGTTTATTTTTTAACAACTCACCCAGTTTTCCCGTGGTTATCATCTTCATGACTGTGGCATATTTAGCAAAATGAAGACACTGACACTGATGCAATTTAATTAACCAAACCCCAGACTTTATTTGGGTTTCACCAGTTTTTCCACTAATGTCCTTTTTCTGTTCTAGGATCCCCGCTAAGACACTGCATGTAGTCATCATTTCTCCTAGTCTTCCTTCTTGCCTGTTGATAATCCTCCTCTCTTCATTTTTGACTGAAATGGTGAATTTCAAAATGGGCTCTTAAGAAGCCTTCCTAAACATACCAGAACCAACTTTTCAGTTGTGTCTATTGCAGGGGAGGAAAAACAAAAACAAAAACCGTTTCTTCTACCTTTCTAGATTCTACATTTGGGGCCTTGGAAATAAAACTGACAAAAGACAGACTAACAAGAGAAAAAAACTAATACATCAGAGTGTATAAATGTGGGAGAAACTTGGTGATGAGTGACTCAATGCGGGGGCTAGAACTTGGGGCTTATATAGCATCTTAACAAAGAACAATAAATATGTCAAAAAGTGACAAGACAAAAAGCAGAGGGGGATAGGCTTTTATGGGTGGCAAACAATGGGAAAGTAAATATTGAGGGGGGAAACTATTAGAAAATAACAGTTATTTAGTAAAATTAGTAATGTAGATTCCTCTCAGTGATGTCTCTGGGCTCATAAGGGTCTAGAGTTGTCTGCAATGATTAAGAATCTAAGAATTGTCCTTCTCTTCCTGGTATGAGACAGGGAAACACTTTTACAAGTGGAACTTGATGTCCCATTTTTACGCAAATGGTGGAGAAGGCAGAAAAATTTTTTTGGTATCTGCTGTTTCTCACTTTTCAGCCCAAATAAGTCTTAAGGGGTAGGGATTAAAAAAAAAAAAAGAACAAATAAGTCTTCAGCCAAAGTGACAGTTTGGGGATGGTATGCTCTAATCCCCTACTGCTACTGCTGCTGCTGCTAAGTCACTTCAGTCGTGTCTGACTCTGTGCGACCCCAGAGACAGCAGCCCACCAGGCTCCCCTGTCCCTGGGATTCTCCAGGCAAGAACACTGGAGTGGGGTGAAAATGCATGAAAGTGAAAAGTGAAAGTGAAGTCGCTCAGTCGTGTCCGACTCAGCGACCCCATGGACTGCAGCCCACCAGGCTCCTCCGTCCATGGGAGTTTCCAGGCAAGAGTACTGGAGTGGGGTGCCGTTGCCTTCTCCAAATCCCCTACACTATAGCTCAAAAAACAAACAAACAAACAAAACCCAACCAAAAAAATTCTGGAAAATTGAAAAGTTAACTAAAGCTCTCTCATGGCTATCATTTTTATCTACATAAAACCAGCCATTATCCACTTAATGAATCTATTTCTCTGTGATTTTATTGGCTGCTCTGGCCTAACAACGTATAGCTGGATCTATCTCGTGGGTCAGAACAAGAGGTTATTGGGCAATAGGAAGAACTAGACTAGGAGAAGCAAAGTCTTAGAAGCTAGACTTCCAGGCCAGGAAAATACAGAAGTTTGGACCAGGCTACACTTAATTGTATGCAGGGAAGTTCAGAAGGTTATGCTATAGAACATGTGGTGACCCCAGACAGGGATCTGGCAAAGAGCAGTGATCTCCAAACAGTTTTCTGCTTAAATCCATGTGAATGTCTTCATTTCCTGCCACATTGTATCATACACTGTGGTTGGCAACTTCCAAAACGGCCCCATGATTCCTACTTGCTGGTGGTCACACCCTATGAGGTCCCCTCCCCTTGAGAGAGGGCTGGACCTAGTGACTTGCTGTTGCCAAATAGAGCATGGCAGAAGCAATGGGATATTACTTCCAAGATTAAGTTTTGAAGATTGTTACTTCAACTACTTTCTCTCTGGCTTTTCTTGGTTGCTCTCTCAGATGAGGTTGTACGCCATGTTGTGAGGTTGCTCTCTCAGATGAGGTTGTACGCCATGTTGTGAGGTAGTCTATGTAGGGACTTACAAGACAAAGAACAAAAGGAGGCCTCTGGTCAACAGCCAACAAAAAGCTGCCACCCTCAGTCCAACAGCCTGCCAGGAGCTGAAAGCAGCCCAGAACCACTTGAGTGAACTTAGAATAGATCCTCCTCTACTTGAGCCTTGAGTTGACTATAGCTTTTAGCCAACACCTTGACTATAGCCTGTGAGCGAACCAGAGAAATTGTGAGACCTAAATGTTTTTTGTAAGCTGTTACATTTTAGGGTAATTTGTTACACAGAGCCAGATGACTAACACATACACTAAGGTCATTATGCACTCAAATCAGTGGCATGATGTCGTGTCATCAAACATAGCAGCTTATAGGCATGAAGAAAAAACAGTTAAACTTGAACTCCAGTTCCTAATGGGTAAGAAGGGGCCTGAGGTAGGGGAACAGCAACTGACCATGATACACAGAATTTAAGGCTGCTGAGAAATGAAAGAGGACCTACTTCCTGGAAACAGGAAGTTTCTCATTTCTAGCCACAAAGCAAAAAGACCCAAAGTGTTTATAATCTGCCCAACAGGGATATGCAAAAGCAAGCAGAAAACCGAAGAGTAGTGCTATGAATATTATGCAACGTCTCCATTGCACAGTGGGGAAGGAGCACTGGAAAGAAAAAGATTCAGAGTTTAAGGAGAACCAAGGATTCACAGAGTTAAATGGGGATTGTGGTTTCAGTGGAAATGTGAGACATGTTAAAAATATAATTCCAAAATGTGATGTGTGATGAAAAGGTAAACAACCCACACAACACCCCCAGAAGAAGAAGCCTCAGCCTCTCAGCCCTCTATGTGATGAAAACATAGCTGGATTTTCTGGACAATTCCATAAGCCCAATGGGACAAGGAAGAGCTTTAGCTGATGGAAGAAGGGGAGTCAAGGATGGCAGAGTCCATTATTCATAGTTGAGCAAAAACCTTCAAAAACAGGAATACCATTTTTTGCAAGGCTTCCCTGGTGGTTCAGTGGGTAAAGAATCCACCTGCAATGAAGGAGACATGGGTTCGATCCCTGGGCTGGTTTGATCCCTGGGTCGGGTTCAATCCTTGGGTCGGGAAGATCCCTTGGAGGAAGAAATGGTGACCCACTCCAGTATCCTTGCCTGGGAAATCCCATGGACAGAGGAGCCTGCCAGGCTACAGTCCATGGGGCCGTAGAAGAGTCAACACAACTTGGGGACTAAACAACAAGGGCAACTATCTATTGCTCGTGGTGCAAAACACTTGACAATTTCTTTAAACTTCATGTTTTGCAGGTGAGGAGCCTAAGACCTCGTGACAAGGCGTGTAAATGGTGGAGCCAGATGAAACCCAGGTCGTTCGGTCCCTAAGCATAAACTTGACCCAGGGTGAATATTCAGAAGATGGACAACAACCCAGCACAAGGTGAGAGCAATCCAAACACGGTGGCCCTGGAGCTGGGCATCCTGCAGAGGGTGTGCTAGGCCACATGGGCTGGGTCTCAGGGGGTGGGTGCAGGGACTCGGGAGGTGCAGGCAGCTCTTGATTCCTGCCTGGCACTGAAGTTCTGTACTTCACCATTTAACCATCTGTCCTGGTGCATGTGACTTCCCTTGTAGCTCTGGAATCTGCCGGCAATGCAGGAGATCTGGGTTCGATTCCTGGGTCGGGAAGATCCCCTGGAGAAGGGAAATGGCAACCCACTCCAATATTCTTGCCTGGGAAATCCCATGGACAGAGGAGCCTGGTGGGCTACAGTCCATGGGGTCACAAGAGTTGGACACGACTTAGCGACTGCACCACCACCACCACCATCTGGTCCATGCAGACCGAGTATGGACTTTGTTCATGACCGCTCTTCTCCAGAGCCTCCTTTCTGTGGAGTTCTGCCTCAGCTGCTCAGATAAAACATGGAAGTTTATTTCCAGCACATACTAACTAAAACTGAAGGCAAAACCAGATTGTCTGCTCCCTCCAGCGTTCTCATAGACAGACACATTTTAATTAGAAGCGCACATGTGGGATTTTGAAAGCTGCCTGGGAACAGTGAGTGCCAGAGATCCCTCTCGAAGGAAGTCATGCTTCTGTCATACCTCTTGGGAAGGGGGTGGGTGTGGGGGGTGGGATTTGGCCTGTTCAGCCAAAAGCTGGTCTATGTTTCATGTGAAATTGCAAGATCATGATGTAAACTTTAAATGGTCATATGGTTGCTCTGTTCTGGCCTGACCGGTTAATTTATTTGAGTGCAGATTTGAGCAAGAAAGGTGAATGTCTGGCCTGAGGCTGGGAGATAAGGCTGGGTAGAAGACAAACCATCCTCTGCTATGCTTAGGGCTTCCCAGGTGGCTCAGTGGTAAAGAATCCGCCTGCCAATGCAGGAGACTCGGGTTCGATCCCTGGGATGGGAAGATCCCCTGGAGAAGGAAATGGCAACCTACTCCAGTATGCTTGCCTGGGAAATCTCATGGACAGAGGAGCCTGGCGGGCTATATAGTTCATGGGGTCGCAGGGTCAGATAAGACTGAGTGTGCACACACAAGGAGCACAGAGTGGTGCTTCTTATCCTAGAGTTGGCCTCCAGGGGCTCTGAGGATGGGTCTGGCATGTGGCCCAGCAACGGAATTAAGAGCTTTGCTAGGATTGCACCACCCCACCCAGGGTGGGACTCTCTCATCTGTGGGAGGGGTGGGGCGGATGGCAGGACCTCTCTACAGGGACCACAGCTCGGTGGAGTTCCAGGTTTGCCACTTCCTGGCTGGGTTGAGCAAATGACCCAGTTAACCCAGTTTGTTTTCCCAGTCAGCCACCCAAGTACTAGCCTAACTTTGCCTCTCTGCACAGAGGGAATTTTACAGTTTTTTCTCTGTGACTTGGCTCTCTGTGTTGAATCCTCTGTTTGCAGTCAAAGGGCTAATTAATGATGTAATCTCTCAGTTTTAACATCTTAGAAAGGAGAATGGTCCCTACTTTACATGACGAGTGTTGAGTGATCAGGAGTTACCGTTTTCGTGGTAGTCCTGGCGGGTACATAGCTGATCAACGTGCGGGAGTGCTGCTGAAGCAGTGTTGCTTGGAAAAAACTTACAGAGATGGGAAGAGTAGCAAGTGTGTGGCGAACTACTGTTGCCTGTTGAGTTCTGGCATTGACTGTGTGGACCCTGGAGAGGGACCCACAACCTTCAGCTAAGCAACAGGGTTAGGAAAGCCCAGACCCCTCTTGGTATGAAGTGTTCTGATTTAAGTGTCATGTGACAGGGCAGAACCTTCCTGGTAATTTATAATTGAACTGATACATGTGAAGATGCTTCAGTTACTCAAGCATTATACAAGGGAGGATGTAATGACGATGATGAAAACACAGCCTTATGTTTTCACACATACCAGAGTCCTCCACATCTTTAACATTGCTCCATGTTGGAATTTTCTGGGGCCATTTTCCAACTAGCATAGTACACAGCTTCTCAAAGTCTAATGAGCATGCCAGTCGCCCAGGGCTTCAACTTAAATGCAGGTGGATGCCTGTACATATGGCTGAGTCCTTTCGCTGTTCTTTCCTACCTACACTTGCTACCACAGAGCCTCAAATACTATGTCTGTTCCCACCAAACCCAACTCCTGGCACCTAGCTTTGAGCCTCTGAGTTTCAGTGGCTCCTCCCCATCTCTGCTGGGCTGTCTGTTGGGAGGGATCTCAAAACCCACAAGCTTAACATCTCTAACCCACCATCTCTCCCTCTGTTCCACCAATTTCTCCTCCAAAGTCTTGTGTCTCAGTATAGGGCCCTGAGGCTAACAACTGAGGAGCCATGTGGGTGCCAGTCTTCCCCCCCCACACCCTTTCCAGGCCATCCACTGGCCTTGGGGCCTCTCTCTCCCTGTGTTGCTCCAATCCATCCTTCCCTCTTACTCCCACTGCTAAGATTCACTCTTGCCTGGACGAGTACTATGGATTTAGCCACTGTCAAATCTCTTCTTATTTCTCTTCTCCCCACTTCCCACACAGAGGCCAAGGACCGTCTCAGAGCAGCAGTCAGATTGTCTCACCCACTATGTCCCTCCCTGCTGCATACGCTCCAAGTCTTCCAGTAGTTGCCCTCTTGGAATTATTAGCTAAAAGCTGGGAGGTTGGCAACAGAGGCACTGAACTAGAATGATTTCATCCCCCTCCCCCCAAATTGGCAATTTTTGGAAACATTTTTGCTTGTTACCAGTATGGGGCAGTACTGGCAGCTAGCAGGTAGAGATCCATGTGCGTGTGCACATGTGCTCGGTTGTGCCCAGCTCTTGGTGACCCAGAGACTGCAGCCCGCCTGGTTCCTCTGTCCGTGGAATTCTCCAGGCAAGGATACTGGAGTGGATTGCCATTTCCTTCTCCAGGGGAATCTTCCTGGCCCAGGGATCGAACACGTATCTCTTAGGTCTCCTACTTTGACAGGCCGATGTTTTACCACTGTGCCACCTGGGAAGCCAGGTATAGACCAGAAATGCAGCTAAACTTCTTGCAGTGCGCACAGGAGAGTTCACCAACAATGCCAGAGAGTCTAGTCCCAAATGTCGATACAGAGGAGGCTGAGAAAATCCCAGCGTAAGTATCACGTGTTTAAGATGAAAATGTCAGGGACGCTGCCTCCAACTCAACTGGAAAGTTCTGGAGCTGACAGCTGGCCCCTCCGCATTAATGGACACCTTTGCTTCATTCAGCTGCCCCAAGGAAGGACTGCCTGCATGTGAACAGACAGATGAAGCAAAGACGATCTGGGCTGAAAACCTGCGTGCCGCCACCAAGTAAGCCAGCATACCTGACTGCTTCGAGTTTAGATAACCTTGAGCAAGTCAGACCTGTAGTAAAGAATAAAACAGCTAAAAACCAAAGCCGTTCATGCTGGGGGCTTGTGTTTCCCAACGTCCCAGGGAAGCAGCCTGTGAAAGCCTTGCACCGCCGGCCTGTACACAGCTGCCCAGAGAATTTGCAGACAACAAAGGCCTCTGATTTTTTCCCTCCAGGCTGTTAGCTTTAAGTGAATCCTGGGTAAGAAGGTTCTCTTTGGTGACTCTTGACAACTAAAGGACGCTGTAAGCAGTGTTTTGATCCCTCAGCAAAACTATGAAATGTTTTCTCTTCTGTGGAAATATCTTTTCCAATGACATTTCAACAAATAAACAAGGGCAGAATGTGTATTTTCTTTCCACCTTAAAACAAATGCAGAAACAACTGTTGTTCTTTTCCGCTTCATTAGGCTAAACAGACTTGATAGAAGACTGGCCTTTCCTGCTACTGAGTAATCCCCAGTAATATGAATACAGCCACTAAAGAACTAATAGTTGCTAATTATCCCCCTCAATTAGCTTTCCTGTCAACCATCTTTAACTTGGGTTCCCCTGGTGGGTGGGAAAAACTATAGAGTGTGGCTAACCAGTGGGGCCCTCTGTGACCTTCCCCCCCACCCCACCAATCACTTGATAGGCTAAGTCCAGTCCTATCTTTGACCAACAGGTTTTAGGAACCCCACAGTGAGAAGGTAGGGTGCAAGGCGAAGAAGGGGCAGAGTTTTGGCAGAAGACTCCATGACAGACACAAAATGGATGCTCGTAGGAGTCAGCTCTTGGGGAGAGGGCAGGTCAGGGTGTTGAATACAGCACCCTCTCTTTATGCTAGTAGTTCTCAACTCAAGGAAAATACAGCAGTTATTGCAAGGAGTCCCACACAGTGCTCACAAGATCCAAAGTCCCCGATGGCTTTCAACAAGGCATTTTTAGAGGCCCGGTGAGGGAGGGATATCCCACAGTGTGTGATCAGCTTGTGAGCAGTTCTCTGATCAGTTGATAGTGAGGTAACAGGGCGGTGTCACAGGGGTTAACATTATCAGACCTTAGGCTCCAGGGGGCTTCCATGGTGGCTCAGTGGTAAAGAATCCACCTGCATTGCAGGAGACACTGGTTTGATCCCTGGGTCAAGAAGATCCCCTGGGGAAGGAAATGGCAACCCACTCGGGTATTCTTGCCTAAAAATTCCATGGACAGAGGAGCCTGGAGGCCTATAGTCGATGGGGTCGCAAAGAATCAGACGTGACTGAAGCGACTTAGCATGCACACAGGTTCTAGCCTGAAAAACAGCTCAGAAAATGTGCATCAGATTCAGTAATCTAAGGACTCCAGAGAGGAACTAAAGCAGAGGATACGGGGGAGGGGTCTGTCTCATGAATGCCCCATGGGGTCCTGCTGGGTTACAGACAGAGACATTTCCATCATGCCAGAAAGCTATTTTGGACAGCACTATTTAACCAGAGAATTTATAGAGCCATTCTCATGCTTAAAAACCACTGTTCTCACCCCACTGCCTCTAGGATCAATTTCCACCCAGTTAGCCTGAGGTGCTTTGTTATCCAAGCCCAGCTGTCTCTTCAGAACCTCTTCTCCCCCTCAGCCTCCTCTGTACAGCTCACCACGNTCCATCATGCCAGAAAGCTATTTTGGACAGCACTATTTAACCAGAGAATTTATAGAGCCATTCTCATGCTTAAAAACCACTGTTCTCACCCCACTGCCTCTAGGATCAATTTCCACCCAGTTAGCCTGAGGTGCTTTGTTATCCAAGCCCAGCTGTCTCTTCAGAACCTCTTCTCCCCCTCAGCCTCCTCTGTACAGCTCACCACGTCATAGGAGAGACCGCTGCTCTTGTCTCCCTCCAGACCTTTGCCCCTGTTGTTTTCTTTGCCATAAATGCCCTTTCTCTACCTTCTTCAGTTACAAAACTCATAGTTGATCCTTGGGTTTGGTACAAACATCCCTCCAACCCCCCTTACCAGTCCAGCCCTCTGGAGCCCAAATAACTTCTCCATTCTCTGTTGCCCCTCAACAGTGATTACCTGTCTGTCACATACTTGCCACCTATCATAAGTGGCTATTTCCATGGGTTTCTCCTGTGCCTAACTCTGAGCTCCCTAAGGTTGAGGGTGGCCTCGTTCCTCTTTGCATCACCAGAGGCTCGCACAAGTTGGGCAGCCCCATTCCAAATGAGACAGTTCACCAGCTAGCTAATGAACGAAGTAGCCCAGATAGACACATTTCACACCACAGAATTCCAACAACCCACATGTCCATGAAGTCGATGTCATCTCCTTGGGGTAAGATCATTTGCCTTCTATTTGCAGAGCAGAATGCATATATCTGGTGCCTAGAAGGCTCTTTACTGGGATCAAAGATAAATGCATTTAAAGGTTATATCTGATGGGTTGATAGTCACAAAGAATAAGAAAGAATATAAAGAGGAAATTATTATTCTCTTACATGGATTTCATCTCTTGTGTCAGTTAAACAGAAATATCTTGAGAGAAAGAACATTTAAACAGAGGAAAAAACAGCAAAGAACCAGCTTAGCATCATTGCTACACAGTACTTCTTCTTTGATATATTCTTGACTCTCTGAAGGGTAGTTTGTCAACATTGCCAAACGTAAAGTTGAATCCTTTTCTTTCCCTTGGCACATAACACAGTGTGCAGCCCAGAGCTGGTGCTCAGCTCACCCACCTCTTCCTGGAAGCCTTCCTTGATTCCCCCCTAACTGGTTTTACCCCCGCTTTAGTGATCCCTCAGAACCATGCACACTGCTTCATAATGCCCTTACCACATTGTATTACTTACTGTCTGCTCAACGAGACCATGTTTTTCCTGAGATTAGAAACTATATCTTATTCTGCTTTGCATCTTCATGGCCCATTAGAGTGACTGTCACCACAAATAAAACTTTGTTAAATGAAAAACCTTGGGCAGCGGGAAGTCCAGGTTTTAATGGAGAATAACAGCCTTTCTTTGCAATGGTAAGCAGTGGGAACTTTTAGAATTTGGAATGAAAAGTGGGGAAATGTGTCTACGAATGAATCTGTTTGGATGAAAAAAAGAAACCTTTGGTGTTACAGGGCCTGAGTAAAGGCACAATAATCATTAAATGATTCTCGAGAATAGAAAGTTCTAGATAAAGACTTGCAAGATTCCTTTTAAACCTGTTGATTTTGAGCCAGTGAATAAATATTGAAGTCTTAGTAGAAG
Organism: Oreotragus oreotragus; assembly: GCA_006410675.1. Lineage (NCBI taxonomy): Eukaryota > Metazoa > Chordata > Mammalia > Artiodactyla > Bovidae > Oreotragus > Oreotragus oreotragus. The sequence goes on along the minus strand of SJYX01012534.1, from coordinate 135,271 downwards.
CAAATAAGAGTGCCAAAAGAGAAAGGAACAAGAAAATGCTTCTGCCAATTCACATTTCATAATCCTGTGACCTTATGATTCTGAACACCTACATAAGGTATTTTTAAATCTTTGCTGTCATGTTGGGTGAATTTCCATGAAAAAGCCAGGCATTATGGAGTCAGAACTTGCATGGATTTCTTTCATCCAAGTTTCCATACAAACTGATGCCATTGTGCGTTTTCAGATCCAAGCATTGGTTTATGGCTTCTTCCTGGAATGGACTGCAAGATCATGCGCCACTTGGCAGTTTTCAAGGTGCCTGTTACTTTTGTGTTATAATCTGTCCATTTTTCTAGCAACCAGGTAGTTAACCACTGCCATTTTCAAGTGGAGACACACTCCAGGTGGCTCACCAGTGAAGAATCCACTTGCCATGCAGGAAATGTGAGTTCGTTCCCTGGATTGGGAGGATCCCCTAAAGTAGGAAATGGCTAACCACTCCAGTATTCTTGCCTGGAGAATCCAAAGGACAGAGGAGCCTGGCGGGCTACAGTCCATGGGGTTACAAGAGTCAAACACGACTGACTAAACCACCACCNCTCACCAGTGAAGAATCCACTTGCCATGCAGGAAATGTGAGTTCGTTCCCTGGATTGGGAGGATCCCCTAAAGTAGGAAATGGCTAACCACTCCAGTATTCTTGCCTGGAGAATCCAAAGGACAGAGGAGCCTGGCGGGCTACAGTCCATGGGGTTACAAGAGTCAAACACGACTGACTAAACCACCACCTCTACCACACTCACAGAAAAGGTATGAGAAAGGACCCTGGAAAGAGGAGCCTGTCTTGGTGCAGGCTGAGCCGCTATATAGAAGGTGGGACTGGCGACCTACTGACTGGGCCTGAAAGCCTTTTCAGCGCACAAAACCCTGAGCTTTTCCACTAGTACGTCAGAGGTGGTGCAGTGGTGGGAAAGGCAGCAGGCGACAGACGACATTGCTTAGTGGCATTACCTCATTGGTGCTTACAGAAGCATAA
>SJYX01012534.1:114812-131937 GCA_006410675.1 Oreotragus oreotragus | reverse complement strand
GCCAGAGATGCTGCTCAACAGCCTGCAAGGCCTGCACAGCCTCCCACAATGAAAAATTATGTGGCTCAAAATTTCAGTAGTGCCAAGGCTGAGAAACTCTGATCATTAGCCTTTTTTTGTAAATACAGTTTACACATTCTTAGCAAGGTAGATTGCTATTGATACATGAATACCTTGAGAAATTTATATCACCAGCTTGCTATTTCAATTGTGCATGCTTACTCAGTTGTGTCCAATTCTTTGTGACCCCATGGACTGTAGCCCGCCAGGCTTCTCTGTCCGTGGGGATTCTCCAGGCAAAAACACTGGAGTGGGTTGCCGTGCCCTCCTCCAGGGGATCTACTCAACCCAGGGATCGAACCTGGGTCTCTTCCATTGCAGGTGGATTCTTTACCATCTGAGGTACCAGGGAAGCTTTTTATGGAGAAGAGAGAAAGAGGGGCTTTGCTACTTTGCCAGGCAAAGGGGGGAACACAGCAGGCTAGCACCTCAAGAACTGTGCCCCCTAATTGAGACTGTTGAACAATTTTTGACAAAGAAGCAAGGCCCAAATTATAATTTCTCATCTTTGGCTGCATCATTGAAAGATTTGATCTAAGCAGTGGGTGTAAAATTTTGGAGAATTGTATATTGAGCACAGAGCAGCACAAATTTTCCTGCACACAGTAATTTGACTTTCTTACAGCCAACAACATGTCTTTTACTTCACGCTCAGCTGAGTCTTAAATATACTCCAAATGGCATAAAATTTAAAGAGTTCTTCCTCCTCACTTGGAGATATTTATAACCTTTTAGAAAATGACATATTGGGAGTATAATATACATTGTTCAAACATACATATATAGAGAATCAAATTTACATTTAAAATCGCATATTGTAGTATGTCTGTGTTATTTATTATCATGTTTTCCTGGATCAAAATATTTTCAGTTCAGTATTTGCGAATCAGAATGTTTGTAATCCTGTAGATACTTGTACTTAAGCATATATAAATAGATATAGGTGTAAAAAAAATAGATTATTTTCCTTAGATGCCAGTTCTTTCCAAGTAGCTGCATGTCAACCAAACCACTCCAGATCAATACTGTGAAGACTATTGATCACTGGTTATTGTATCCATTGGTATACAGTTGGTATACAGTGGAGACCAAATGGAATTGCTTTCATCCATCTTCAATTATCTTATGTTATAGTCTACAAAATAGGCAGTTTTTTCCTTAAAAGTTTTTAATTAAAATTACTCTCTTCTTTAGGAATCAAGTATGCCAGACGTACTCTCACAATGACAGTTATGCTCTGATAAAGATATTTCACCATTTGTGAAAATAGTTTTACTTTCTGTAAAACATAGTATCATATGTTCTACCACAGTGGTTCACATTAGAAATGATTCGAGCCTTCAGTTCAGTTCAGTTCAGTCACTCAGTTGTGTCCGACTCTTTGTGACCCCATGAGTCACAGCACGCCAGGCCTCCCTGTCCATCACCAACTCCCAGATTTCACTCAGACTCATGTCCATCGAGTCGGTGATGCCATCTAGCCATCTCATCTTGTCGTCCCCTACGCCTCTCACCTTCGATCTTTCCCAGCATCAGGATCTTTCCCAGCATCAGGATCTTTCCAAATGAGTCAGTTCTTTGCATCAGGTGGCCAAAGTATTGGAGTTTCAGCTTCAGCATCAGTCCTTCCAATGAATATTCAGTACTGATTTCCTTTAGGATGGACTGGTTGGATCTCCTTGCTCTCCAAGGGACTCTCAAGAGTCTTCTCCAACACCACACTTCAAAAGCATCAATTCTTCGGCGCTCAGCTTTCTTCACAGTCCAACTCTCACATCCATACATGACTACTGGAAAAACCATAGCCTTGACTAGATGGACCTTTGTTGGCAAAGTAATGTCTCTGCTTTTCAATATGCTATCTAGGTTGGTCATAACTTTCCTTTCAAGGAGTAAGCATCTTTTAGATCCATGGCTGCAATCACCATCTGCAGTGACTTTGGAGCCCCCCAAAATAAAGTCTGACACTGTTTCCACTGTTTCTCCATCTATTTCCCATGAAGTGATGGGACCAGATGCCATGATCTTCNTCCTAAAGGAGATAAGACCTGGGTGTTCATTGGAAGGACTGATGCTGAAGCCGAAACTCCAATACTTTGGCCACCTCATGCGAAGAGTTGACTCATTGGAAAAGACTTTGATGCTGGGACGGATTGAGGGCAGAAAGAGAAAGGGACGACAGAGGATGAGATGGCAGGATGGCATCTCCGACTCGATGGACATGAGTTTGAGTGAACTCCGGGAGTTGGTGATAGACAGGGAGGCCTGGCTTGCTGTGATTCATGGCATCAAAAAGAGTCGGACACGGCTCAGTGACTGAACTGAACTGAACTGAGGTAATAACATCACTAATAAGGTAGTCTTACATAACTCAAAAGGCATGTATCACTGCCTTCTCTGGATTGCCATTGATTTCTTAGTCATTTTCAAAATTATGCTAAATATAGCATGATTATTTGTATTTATGCCACATGAAATAGTGTCTTTTAATTTCATGGCTGCAATCACCATCTGCAGTGATTATGGAGCCCCCCAAAATAATGTCTGACATTGTTTCCACTGTTTCCCCATCTATTTCCTGTGAAGTGATGGACCAGATTCCATGATCTTCGTTTCCTGAGTGTTGAGCTTTAAGCCAACTTTTTCACTCTCCTCTTTCACTTTCATCAAGAGGCTTCTGAGTTCCTCTTCACTTTCTGTCATCTGCATACCTGAGGTTATTGATATTTCTCCCAGCAATCTTGATATTGATATCAGCTTGTCCTTCTTCCAGCCCAACATTTCTCATGATGTACTCTGCATATAAGTTAAATAAGCANCTTTTTCACTCTCCTCTTTCACTTTCATCAAGAGGCTTTTTAGTTCCTCTTCACTTTCTGCCATGAGGGTGGTGTCATCTGCATATCTGAGGTTATTGATATTTCTCCCGGCAATCTTGATTCTAGCTTGTGCTTCATCCAGCCCAGCATTTCTCATGATGTACTCTGCATATAAGTTAAATAAGCAGGGTGACAATATACAGCCTTGATGTACTCCTTTTCCTATTTGGAACCAGTCTGTTGTTCCATGTCCAGTTCTAACTGTTGCTTCCTGGCCTGCATACAGGTTTCTCAAGAGGCAGGTCAGGTGGTCTGGTATTCCCATCTCTTTCAGAATTTTCCACAGTTAGTTGTGATCCACACAGTCAAAGGCTTTGGCATAGTCAATAAAGCAGAAATAGATGTTTTTCTGGAATTCTCTTGCTTTTTCCATGATCCAGTGGATGTTGGCAATTTGATTCTCTGGTTCCTCTGCCTTTTCTAAAACCAGCTTGAACATCTGGAAGGTCACGGTTCACGTACTGCTGAAGCCTGGCTTGGAGAATTTTTAGCATTGCTTTACTAGTGTGTGAGATGAATGCAATTATGTGGTAGTTTGAGCATTCTTTGGCATTGCCTTTTTTGGGGATTGGAATGAAAACTGACCTTTTCTAGTCCTGTGGCCACTGCTGAGTTTTCCAAATTTGCTGGCATATTGAGGGCAGCACTTTCAGAGCATCATCTTTCAGGATTTGAAACAGCTCAACTGGAATTCCATCACCTCCACTAGCTTTGTTCGTAGTGATGCTTTCTAAGGCCCGCTTGACTTCACATTCCAGGCTGTCTGGCTCTAGGTGAGTGATCACACCATCATGATTATCTGGGTCGTGAAGATCTTTTTTGTATAGACATATTTATTTCTTAGGCTCTGCTCAGACTGGTTGAATCAGAGTATTTGAGGACGGTATTAAAATAAGAGTGAAACAGACAACAATCCCATACACACAAACACAGACGCATAACAGGCAATTCTAACATGCTGCCCAGGCCGGAAGGCTGGCCTCGAACCCATGTCCAAAGCACAGACTATCACAGGCAAGCAAATCAGTGGGTAAACTGGGAAAATATTGCCCCATAGAGATAGTAGGGACATCTGTCTGTCTTAGTCTAATGGGGATGGTGCGTGGGACTTGTCCAGGAGGATACACTGGTGTACAATGATATAGCAATGATTCATTTTAAAACTGCCATCCTGGCTCATGAATGAGATCTCTTCGGGCAACTAAAACAGCAATGTGGTATATCGCGAGGAATGCTGGTGTCCACGGGGTGGTCTGAGTTCTGGCTCTTGCCCCAAACAGCTGTGGGTGAGCTCTGGAGGACAGCATCCTCTCTAGTCTTGGTTTACTCAGCTACACAATGAAGGGGTGCAATTTCTAATATTTTCTTGTGTCTTCTAGTGATTTATAGTGTTTTATTCAATTTAGAGAAAAAAGCCGGAGAAGGCGATCACACCCCACTCCAGTACTCTTGCCTGGAAAATCCCATGGATGGAGGAGCCTGGTGGGCTGAGGTCTATGGGGTCGCGAAGAGTCAGACAAAACTGAGACTTCACTTTCACTTTTCACTTTCATACACTGGAGAAGGAAATGGCAACCCACTCCAGTGTTCTTGCCTGGAGAATCCCAGGGATGGGGGAGCCTTGTAGGCTGCCGTCTATGGGGTCACACAGAGTTGGACATGACTGAAGTGACTTAGCAGCAGAAGCAGAGAAAAAAGCAACTATGAGCGATAATTATGAATTTAGGGAAAAAGTAAACAATTTCACATTTTATATTTTTCATTAATTTATAAAGCCCTTTATGTACTTCCCGGGTGGCGCTAGTGGTAAAGAACCAGTCTGCCAATGCAAGAGATGTAAGAGACACAGTTTCAATCCCTGGGTCAGGAAGATCCCCTGGAAGAGGGCATGGCTACCCACTCCAGTATTCTTATTTGGAGAATCCCATGGACAGAGGAGCCTGGGAGGCTACAGTCCATAGCATCGCACAGAGTTGGATATGACTGAAGCAACTTAGTACAGCACAGCACATGGCAGAATAATAGAGAATTTATAAAGGTATTTTGGATAGTTTGTAATTAAGATACAGATTTTATTATATAAAAAATAGGCCTAGTGTTTTGGGTACATTTCTATAACTAAATACATATTAAACTATAGATCAGCGAATTTTTCTGTAAAGGAGCTGACAGTGAATATTCCAGGCTTTGAGGAGCAGGCTCCAAAAAAATCTTTGTTGCATCATTTTCTTTTTTAATAATTTAAAAATGTGAAAAACAGGTGAAGGACAGGATTTGCTGACCTCTGCCTTAAACAATCAAAATGTATACTTGCATAAAAACGAAATGCTTGTTTTTACATAACAATAGCAACCACTAAACCTACTAGAAGCTATGGTTACATGTTGTTACATGGAGAGATTGAATCTGGGCAATAAGAAACCTGCAGAGGAACTTTTTAGTGAAGGCCTACTGGTGACAGCCATCTTGTCCTGGTGTGCCTGGCATTTGTCTGGCACTGGCCTGCTTTCAGCACCGATGGCCGGAGCCTGGGGAACACTGGCTGCTTCATCAGCATGCATCTAGAACACTTAGCCAGGTTTCTTTCAAGGGAAGGGAAGGCGTGCATGGAGCCATGTGCAACTCTTTGCAACCCTATGAACTGTAGCCCGCTAGGCTCCTCAGTCCATGGGATTCTCCAGGCAAGAATACTGGAGCGGGTTGCCATTTCCTTCTTCAGAGGATCTGAACAATTCAGGGATTGAACCCAAATCTCCTATGTCTCTTGCATTGCAGGCAAATTCTTTACCACTTGAGCCATCCACCTAAAATCAAATTGAAAGGTGAAAAGCTTGAAATGGAAATACTTTCAGGAGCTTTAACATGTATATGACAGGCAAGGAACCCAGCTCGAAAACCTTACAGGGAAAATTGTAAGAGAATATTTTATAGTCTTTTTTGGATTAAGTTCAGTGGAACCTAAATCCACCTTTCCATTAACCATCCCAATGCAACTGGCCAAAGCTGAGGAAACCACTTACTCAGAGGTGTCCGTTGTTTTGTAGTGCAAGTTTATACATCCTCTGAATGTGATCATTGCTCAACATTATGATGAAACACAGCCCGACCTTATTACTCAGAAGTGACAGAGTTCAGAATTACTTCCTGGGTTTGTCTAAAGAAGATACAAGACATGAAACTAGCTATGAGCCCAACTATGAACAGAAAAATTACTAGTAGGGACTGCTTTGGAAATGGCCAGGAATAAAAGAGGGAACAAGTTTCTCAACATGCTTTTGTTTTGTGCCTTATTATTAGTCATTTGAATCTTGAAACTGCAAGTTCAAAGCTCCAAAGGCTATTTGTTAGGAATGTGCCCTAAAATTAGGTGTACCGTCACCGGGGGAGCTTTTTTATGACCACATGGTTTTTTCTGGTTGTATTATACTTTATCAAAACAAAAGCCCATGTTAAAACATAAATATTAAAAAGCAGATATGATAGCTTGACAAAGGATGCCATTGAATAAAACGAAATTGAGGATATAAGGATATAATTTAGAACCTTTTGCAATATCTTTTCATTGTTATATGTTCCAGTTCTAATCCTGTGATTGGAACTCTGGTTGTTTCTTTATGATTCATTGTCTTTGGGTCATAAAAGCATCTTTTTTTCTGAAATTCAACTCAGCTTGGCCTTGTAAGTGCTTGCTTCCTCTGATGCTGTGGCTTCAGGTCATTCTGTTTAGAATCTATTTCAGCAGACTCAGTGAGGCTGGAAAATAATCACACGTTTTTCTTAATGGATCTTCCTTCTCCTTCTGTGGTAGAAAATCAAGGAGAGGGAAGACCCGTTTAGGTAGTGGCTTGATGTCTTGGTTCTACAGGAAGCCCAGTAATCAGTATCTTTGCCTGAGTGGAAACAAACTCCCCTTTACTGTAAAGGTGGGAGGGGGGTGGCTTTAAGGCCCTCTAAATAAGAACATTGAAAATTAAGTATTAAATGATTACATTACCAGCTGTCTCCCAACATATGTAAATATGTACTACCACACAAATACAAATACACGTGTGATATTTGTGTCAGAGGTTCTATTGGTTCCTACTCACCCAACCACATTCACTCAAATTTAGGATATAAGTGGACATCAACTTGCTATTTCACTTAGTGACAAGTCAGGAACACTCTTGATCATTTTTCACAGCATTTTAATACCAAAATCGCACCACCATTGGATGTATGCAAGTTAAATTTTTCTAAGTTATTTTCTGAGCTAAGCCTAAGTGTAGGAAGTTCTTTTTCTTAATGGCCTGCTAAACTGCTGCTGCTAAGTCACCTCAGTCTTGTCCGACTCTGTGCGACTCCATAGACGGCAGCCCACCAGACTCCCCATCCCTGGGATTCTCCAGGCAAGAACACTGGGGTGGGTTGCCATTTCCTTCTCCAATGCATGAAAGTGAAAAGTGAAAGTGAAGTCACTCAGTCGTGTCTGACTCTTAGTGACCTCATGGACTGCAGCCTATCAGGCTCCTCTGTCCATGGGATTTTCCATCTAGATGTGTATAAGAGACAGGGCAAGAACACTGGGGTGGGTTGCCATTTCCTTCTCCAATGCATGAAAGTGAAAAGTGAAAGTGAAGTCACTCAGTCGTGTCTGACTCTTAGTGACCTCATGGACTGCAGCCTATCAGGCTCCTCTGTCCATGGGATTTTCCAAGCAAGAGTACTGGAGTGGGCTGCCATCGACTTCTCCATCTTAATGGCCTGTATAATAATAAATGGATGAGGCCTTACCCTGCTCCTTCACAAAATTTTTCCCTGAACAATGGCTGAAATTGAGCCCCGTCCAAACCCAACGTTGAGGCCTACGCCAAATGGCTCTACTATCCCAGGCCCCCGTGCCTTCTGCTGACCCCGGGGTCCATCCCTGAATTGCATGTTGTTCCTATAAGAGTCTGTTCTTGGCTTCCGCTGTCCCGTTAGCAGTGCCAGTCCTACAGCTCTTGGCTCCTAGCTTCACTTAGGACTGCAGCCCCCTCTTTTGTTTTGTTCTGTCTAGTTATTAAGTCATAGTCCCTGAGCCCAAGCCCTCCCTTTTCGACTGTGGTCTCTGATGCTGGGGCTGGACCTCTGCAAACATCCTTGCCCCTTTGCCATCTGTCTCCCTGTTTGGCTCTGCCAGGAAGGGGTGCTCGATGGAGGCAGAAGCCTTGCAGACAGGACAGAAATTCTTCCCCTTTGCTTGCTGCCCTGTCAATGTCGTCCTGGCCATGCTTCCTTGCCATGGCAGCACTGCTTCCAGTAAGAGTTGTTTGCAAATCCCAGTATTACTCTTCAGCTCTTTAAATATATCAGTTCCCACCACCTGGCAGCTGCCTCCCNGGGGCAGGAGGAGAAGGGGACGACAGAGGATGAGATGGCTGGATGGCATCACAGACTCGATGGACATGAGTCTGAATGAACTCCGGGAGTTGGTGATGGACAGGGAGGCCTGGCGTGCTGGAATTCATGGGGTCCCAAAGAATCGGACACGACTGAGCGACTGAACTGAACTGAACTGATATTCACAATCACTATAGCTATTCTGTTAGAGGTGGATTTCTGTTTAGCAAGAATAATGTGTTATGGATTCAGACATTAGGTGACAGTTTGAGTAAATCTCTAATTTCCCTTCAAAAGCTAAGCTACTGTGATTTCTAATATCAAAATTCCCCACCAGTTCAAGGAAAAAAAAAAGGGCATAATGTAGAGGCAGAAAAAGAAAGCTGTAAGGGCATCATGCAACATTCTTGTGAGACAGAGAAGGATTTGCCTATAGCATCAGTGCATCATTTCCCTGATGGCTCAGATGGTAAAGAATCCACCTGCAATTCAGGAGACCTGGGGTCCAGTCCCTGAGTTGGGAAGATCCCTGTAGAAGGGAATGGCTACCCACTCCATTATTCTTGCCTGGAGAATTCCATGGACAGAGGACCCTGGCGGGCTACAGTCCATGAGGTTGCAAAGAGTTGGACATGGCTGAATAACACTTTCACTACTTTTAATCCTGGTCCACTGTGATGCTTACCTCTGGCAGGTCATTTCCTACCAACCCGAGACCACTCTGCCCTGTACCTCCTGGTGTCTGCTTCTCCTAGAAGCTTCAACTGCAAGAAGCAACAGGGAGGGGTGTTTTAATTCTCTCCATTAATTATCTTACACTCTAACCTCTGAAGGCCCTTTTGAAAGTGTTTTTTCTACATTAAAGTATAATTTTTGATGAAATATTAGATGTCATTTAAATCGCTAAGAAAAATTACATATGTTAATATACATCCATACATGCATTTAATCAAGCATATACAAACATTTATTTCAAGTGTCACTCTTAGCTCATTTCTCAAAGCAGGCAAAAGGTAAGACTTTTCATTTATCTGCTCTTATTTAGTAAGTTAGGAATTAAATTAGTAAAAATGTAAGTTAGGTGTAATAAAAATGCAAGATTCTAAGTAGATGATAAATTGGTAGGCCAGTGAAGAATAAAAGTTCTGAGAGACACTTGTATACCTAACTGTCACTATGACTGGTAATAATTTAAAAATATTAGGTATTAAAAAAGTATTACAGTTAGTATTTGATGTTCCTATTCTTTTTTTTTTTTTCACTTCCTGGATTTTATTTCGTGAAATGTGACTTTTTAAAAAACTTACAGTTTGCTTGGTGAAAAGCAAGAACTATACATGTTTCAAGAACTATACATGTTTCTTCTTTCCAGAAAAAGGAAAAAAGAAAAAAAAAAGGTAGTTAGTAGATTTAACATTAGATAATAATTTAAGAGCTTCCATAAAGTGAGAAAGGCTGAAGTCATTGTTGTAAGTGGCCTTCCTCTCTCTTATCATTTTAACCATGTCTTGGTATGTGATTACTAATAACAAGGAGACTATAAATATCCTCAAGCATTATTCACATAGAGAGAAGTGCTTATGGCTGCAGGTCTTTGGCACTTGACCATCAATTTCCCAAAAGTAGGGTTGGTGAGAAATGGAGAATTAAGACTGTTGAACACAGAATTCAGGTATAATTTTCATGCTCTGGCAGCTCTGTTTCTCTTTTATAAGGCAACAACAAAGAAAAATGCCATTACTCTGCTATGTGCCTCTCGAGTTACAGGTGCTGTCTCTCTAGATGAACAATAATGATGCCCCAAGAATTAAATAATGACAACACTATGTGATAGCAAATAAGAAATGGAATGGAATGGGATAGCTATGAGTTGAGCTGAGTTCAGTTCAGTTCAGTCGCTCAGTCGTGTCCTTCAGTTGAATTATTAAATGTGAATAAATTGAATTGGAATGCTAACTCACCAAACTAATTGTGTACAATGATGAGGATTGCATGTTTTTGATATATTTGATAAAAACAGTGGAGCTAACTGATCATGTGGTTCCAATAAGCAGACATATTTCCAGAACAAACCTGGCAAAGAGAAATAAGTATGTCTGTCTGATTAAGGACCTGTAACAAATGTGAAGATTGAGATGCATCAGAGTGAAACTCATCATTTCAGTGACAAGTATGGCTGTGCATACACTAGTTAAACATCTTAAATTACTGAGAATTGTTATGCACAGACTGCTTTTGTTAGTTCAGAATAGGATCATCTTAGATATCCATGGCTAAAACTTAGAGATTGTTTTTTTAATATCAGTGATAGATAACTTTAAATATTTATAAGTGAATACAATTATTTTTATGAACAATAAGAAAACAGGAAAGAGAAAGGTTATCTACTAATATTCTGCTCAAAATTAGTAACAAAAGCCTGCAGCCTTATTTGCTACATAGGGTGACCAACAAGATAAGGTTTAGAGCTAAGTTATGTTGTAAGTACATTACATAACAGTATAGAATATCCAGAGCATCGGTGTCCTTTATGGTACATTCTATTTTACCTGCCTTTTTTTTCCCCTTGTCTTCTCCAAGTTCTGAATGTTTCTGATGTGTGGCAGAATCTGTTTGTAATGTCTTTCAAAGCCAGAAGCACATATCTGCTCACTGAAGCACGTTAGTGTCCTCAGAGTCCTTTATTACCTTTCAGTTCCCTTCTGAAACCATTACCAAATATCCCTTCTAGCTCTTGACTTTTCAGCGCCACTCTTGCTTCTGCTAATTTCGTCCCAAGACAAAGACAGACCATGATCTAATGGTTAGAGTACGAAGTGTGGCAGGGTATCATTTGGTGTCTCTGGTTCCCACAAAGGGACTGATTCACCGCATGGCCCTGGGTGAGTTACTTAGCCTCCATTGCCCCTCATGAACCTGAGTCTTAATAACACCTACCTCACCGGGGGTTATGAGAATTCATTAATAAGCTATCATTATCGGTCTTCATTATACACCTGTGTGCAACCCAAAACAATTCCTCTTGTTCTAATTGAGCAGTATAGTGTGTTTTTTCCTGTGGTTTTATTTTTTTTTATGTGTGGGGAGGAACCATCGCACACTCCCTCTACTCCTGCTCGAGAAGGCCATTAGGACCAGACCACATACTTTATCTGGGTAATTCAGCCTCGTGGAATTTTTCAAGTCATACAGCAACCTAGATGTTGACACTGAGAAATTAAAATGATGATTATTAGGCTGGGTTCCCATCCATTGCAAAGTGACAGGCTCATTTTTCTCTCTTCACAACTGCCAGCTAGCTGGCCCCTTTGCTTCTCAAAGCAGCAAAGTTTTAAAGAAGCGAGGAACATTACCAGCGCCACAGTGCAATAACTCTAATAAACTGCACCTGTGGATGACTCGCTGGTTTATTTATATACTGTATCACAGGTCATTAACAGAAAATAACCCACTGAGATACAACATTCTTGTTTACAGTGAGGTTCTGGTGGTGACAGCAGGAATATAAAACACAAAATCAACAGGGAACACTGAACTAATAAAAAGACAAGGGTCTATAAAGCATAGGAAAAAAAAACAAAGCCAACTGTGCAGGCAAAAATAAAATAAAATAAACTTCTATCATAAAACAATCAAAAGCTATGGTATATTTATAGAGACCGGGGAACCCAAAGACCTACTGAGCTGGAATATTTATGGGTGTCAGATTCAAAGTCAAGAAATCTGTGTGCTGTTGGGAATGAAAGCTTGATCAGTTGGATGTATCCTTAGAAAAACAGACTTGTTTCTCCTGCTTTCGGGTGTCTTTATCAAACTTTCCAGCCAATAGGCTTTCAGCCATCTTAGTAATGAGGTTCTGCAATTAACCTTTCAAAAAGTTAATGTATGTTGAGTCTAGAAAATGCTTGCCAAGAAATTCTTATTCTAAAAAGTAAAATTTTGACCACACTTTCACTATCAGGCCACTTCTCAATCTTTATGGCTAAGAATGATGGAACCTTTCTTTACAAGCAGTTGATACCTGGTAAGTAGTATAACCTTAAGTTTTATTGAGACCGTTTGCCTTGATAAAACTTCCCTAGTCCTGAATCACAGTATTTGATATTTTATACTTTGATTTTATATTTAAGGCTGTATCCCTCTACCATTCATCTCTTAAACACTAATACTTTTTAAGATGAATGATGCAAAATTTACAACAAATATTATAAAAAGCATTCAGGTGATTCTGGAAGGAAAGGAGAAGAATAAAGAAAGGAAGGGATTAGGGAAGGATGGAGAGAAGGGAGGGAGGAAGGAAGGAAAAAAAAGGGAGAGAGAGGAGGAGGAAGGGATGGAGGCAGGCAGGGGAGTTGGACTCTTAAAAGCACATGTTTTGTTATCAGTCACTCCTGAGACTACTTTAACTATAGTCCTTTTCATGTGGATACTGTGACAGTGATACAAACAGTACTTAATTTAATCAAATCATCTAGAGAGTTGCTGCACAATAATTCTCAACCATCCCATACCACAGCTGAAATTAGTCTTTTTGCTTCCAGGCTTCTGTGTTTTTGCCTCTTCAACACAAACCATCTAGTTTTGTAACAAATATTTATTTCTGCTGCATGCAAAACAAGTGAAAAGAATAAGATGAATCTCATCTTCTATGAACTTATCTATTCAGAAGCTAAAATCCTTGAAGGCAGTGACTGTTTTGCTCACCAATATATCCCCAGCACTTAGAATAACTCCAGGCAGGGGTCCCCAAACTCCGGGACCTAATGCCTGATGATCTGAGTGGAGCTGATATGATAATAATAGAAATAAAGTGCACAATAAATGAAATACACTTGAATCATCCACAAACCATCCTCTCCCTACCCCGAGTCCATGGAAGAAGTGTCTTCCATGAAACCGGTCCCAGGTGCCAAAAAAGTGGAGAGCACTGTGATAAGTGGTCAAAAATATGTGTTAAACGAAGGAATGAGTGAATGAATGAATGAAACAGAGATGAGAAATGACTTTAGGGCTATAGAAATAACGTCTGTATATAAAGAATCTATTTCAGTGTCTGTCAAATAGAGTTGCTCAATTAAATAGTAGTTGCTCACCTTTCAAAGTGGAAGCTAATATTATTGGAAAACTCTTTGTGATGGCAGTAGCAAACTTTCCGAGTCAACAAGAGAAGTCTGGTTTAGGATGGATAAAGATTACCAAAGGAAAGCAATCTAAGTAGAGAAAAATCATATTACCTGGGGAGCTAAGAGGTCAAAAATGCATAGTGCATACTCTGTGCAGGTAAGTGTGGCTAACATCTCTAAAATGATCACTGGTCACACCATCTCCAACACTGGAAGCTTTTATGAAATGCTATTTGTAAGATGTTATGGAATCTTTAGCTAATAAAAACCACAGATACTGAAAATAGGCCAATCCTTATAAACTCATTCATTATTTCCCTGGTGGCTCAGACGGTAAAGAATTTGCCTGCAACACAGGAATCCTGGGATCGATCCCTGGGTCAGGAAGATCCCCCTGGAAGAGGAAATGGCAATCCACTCCACTCTTCTTACTGGCAGGCTACAGTCCATAGGGCCAAGAGTCGGACATGATTGAGCAACTAACACTTTGGAAACAATTTAAGCAAGATTAGCCACAGCTTTGAAGTATCAGAAGGGGAAGTTCATGCTGACTCTTGGCAATCTTCACAGTTTTGAGAATAATCAACCAAGATTGTCAATTTTAAAAAAAATTTTTTTTAAAGAGCCAGAAAACCAACTTTAGTGCACCAGAGTACAGGCTCTGTGAGGTGGTTTCCCAGTAGGAGTCCCAGTGGTTATCACAGGAACTGGAAAATTGCAAACACTCAACATATTCTAATAAATCAAAGAGTAGCCGGTTCACGCTGCTTTCCTTTACACAGGCAGCAACTGAAGTCCAGAGAACTTACCAGACTAACTCATAGTCACAGAGATTGTTAGTGGCAATGTTAGGCCAACACTTCTGATCCTTGGTTCAGCCTTTGGGCTGCTTTTGTTTATTTTAGCTTGTAGTGATTCCATTAAAGGAATTGGACCCACTAGCAGCTGCTCTCTAGACATTTTCCTGATTTGAATCTTTAGCCATGAGACGTACATCTCTATTTTTGTTTCTAGTGAGAGATGAACTGACATCCTGCGCTTGTTTCTGAGGAGGAAATCATTTTGAGCTGAAACACAGCCAGACTGAGGAAGTCCTGCTGAGTCTGAAGGAAGTTCACTCATCCTTTGCAAATGCTCTGGAAGGAAGAAAAAATAATTCTTGTCTTTTCAGTTTTAGCTAGCAAATATTGGGCGACAATCCATTGGATTATTTCCTATGCACCTGTATGTAAATAATCCGAATGGAACTGATTAACATTTAAATTCTAAGTTACTGAAGTATCCAAGGGGAAATTGATTAGATTGACTTGATTTAGTGCCAATGTGGCAAATGCCTTAATGTTTTAAACAAATTGAAGCAGCAATCTGTAATGATTTTGAAACACTATACTTTAAAAAATCTTCATTTGGAAATCTATAAGAAAGTAATGATCTCAGTTTGTTTTCCTTCTTTGTATCAAATAAATTTTGTGTTTATTTTTACAAACATGGAGATACCAGCAATGGATCACTATTGTGTCCCTCTAGTGGATTACTTCTAACCCAAATGGCTTTTTTTGTTGTTTAAAGAAACCAGATGTCTTTGGAGGCCTAACGTGCTTGGAAAATATGTAAATGATGGCTTTCCCCTGTCAATCTCAGAGTGACAATTCAGTAAGCCCTTCATCCACATCATCTGTAGCATAATAGCATTTTAATTTAGAATGAACCTTTTTGCTTAGCTCATATGTATCTTGCGCATTTTAAGAGAAACTATTTACAGAGAAGTACAAAAGTCCCCAGAGATGCAACATCTCATTTTCAATTCTGTTGGCAGGAATACTAATTACATTATCACATATTCAGCAGCATTCAGCAAAGTTATTTATTCATTCATCCTTAAGACCTGGGATGCCCACCAGGTCAGTTTCAATAAGCAGTACCTTGAGAATCTCGGCTGATGGTACATACAGATAATTAGGTGTAGAGTTGTGAGAAAAATCTCACCCCTAAAAGCTCAGCCTGGAGATTTGCCTGCTTCTTATTTCTTTGAGTGAAAGAAAAAAAACCCAGTAGCTAGAGATGAGGAAACATTTATCACTCAGCTCTCTCCTCACTACTGTTCTGGTTTCTTAACTGAAGTTTGATTTTAGTTCTTAGAATAGCAAATGGAGTTGCTGACAGTTAATACTAAAGTCTGGGTGAATGGTCTTTTAAGAATATTGTCCTCAATATGGTAAAAATACTGAGAATTTGGAACAAAATTGCTCCTCAGATAATTTTTGAAGTATTTTTTTAATGCTACAAACCTTTGAATAATCGTTGCTTGACAATAATGATATATACTGTAGACCATCTTTTAGTGAGCTTGCTCTACTGAGATGTTAAAGGAACCAAAGAACTATAAAATAAATAGGCATATTTACATTCACATATTTACTAGTAGTACTAACTCAAAGGTCTAGAGAAAATGAATACCTGACAATGACTAGAGCTTGGAAGAAGACAGTCCCATAGCATACATACAGTGTGATCCCAGAAGTTGCCCAATTTCATCAACTAATGATAGCTTTGTTATTAAGCCAGGTTTGCAGCAGTGAAGGCAATGGCACCTCACTCCAGTACTCTCGCCTGGAAAATCCCATGGACAGAGGAGCCTGGTAGGCTGCAGTCCATGAGGTCACTAAGAGTCGGACACGACTGAGTGACTTCACTTTCACTTTTCATTTTCACGCATTGGAGAAGGAAATGGCAACCCACTCCAGTGTTCTTGCCTGGAGAATCCCAGGGACAGGGGAGCCTGGGGGGCTGCTGTCTATGGAGTCGCATAGAGCTGGACACAACGGACATGACTTAGCAGCAGCAACGGCAGCAGCAGTGAAAGATGCCTTTTGGTCCACCCCACTCAAAAGCTGGAGAAAAAGTGAGGTTATCATACATGCACAAAGTAAATTCCTGGTGGTATCTTTAGAGTTTGCTTTTGTATCAGGTGTGGATTTTCTACCTTTTTTCTCAGAGATTTTTAAATGACCTTGAATTCGATGTCGCATCTGGGCTAGATTCCATCTCATCCTGTGTCCAAGCATCCCTTCCCTTTAATATAAGAGAGCCCTATCTTCCCTCCCTACCATAAGGCTTAACATAAATTCAGATGTAGGAGAGGAGTTTCATTCTCAAGGTGTTGCTTCATAGTCAATGTCAAAAGCAACTGGAAAAAAAAAGCAACCAGAAGCCCAGTTAGAAATCTGACTTCTTGCATATCCTTAATGTCACTTTTCTCCAGAAATAGAGGGTAATGGGTAGGCTGAACAAGCCCAATGGGAAATATTTCTGAAACCTAAATGCTACACAATATTGTAACATTACAAATCTATTCCTTAGAGATTTAAGATTCTTAATAAAGATTCCAGAATGCCAAAGCTTTCTTGCTATCAGGAGGTGACAATGGGGGGAAAATGCTCACTTTCTGAAATTTTTTTTTACGTGAAAGTGGTTTTATTTAGAGAGGTGTACCCTCCACAGACAGAGTGTGGGCCATTTCAGAAGGCAAGAGCAACCCCAAAGCATGGGGTCACCCTGGAAAGTAAGATCAGCCAATAATTTTTTTATTAGAGACTATGGTGACCATGCGTTTGAGAAGGAAATGGCAACCCACTCCAGTGTTCTTGCCTGGAGAACCCCAGGGACGGAGGAGCCTGGTGGGCTGCCGTCTATGGGGTCAGA